>JASDQU010588426.1:11685-23257 GCA_032191745.1 Picea mariana
CATGGTGCTTTCTGAGCTTCATACTATACCCACAACTGGGCACTCAGGGTTTACCAAAACCTATGACAGGGTCAAACGTTCTTTTTTCTGGGATGGTATGAAAAAGGAAGTTCACACTTTTGTGGCAGAATGTGATGTTTTTCAATGCAACAAGTGAAAAAAAATCAAAGCTCTTGGCACACTCCAATCGCTTTCGATTCCACCTACTATTTGGAGGGACATCTCTATGGATTTTATTATGTTATTACCTAAATCAAGTAATAATTCAGTCACTATGGTGGCCGTTCATCGTCTTTCCAAGTATGCTCATTTATGTTCTCTTCAACACCCATTTATCACATCCACTGTGGATCAAATTTTCATGGATAATGTCTTCAAGCTTCATGGCATGCCTCATTCAATTGTTTATGATCAAGATCCCACTTTCACCAGCAATTTTTGGCCATAATTGTTCAGGCTACAGGGAACCCAATTGCATCTTAACACCGCCTATCATCCCCAGACTGATGGTCAAATTGAAGTTTTCAACCACTGTTTGGAGAATTATTTGAGGTGTTTTTCCTCTGAAATGAAAAAATGATGGGATCAATGGTTACAATTATCTGAATCGTGGTACAACACTTACCATACAACTATTCACATGACTCCTTTTGAAGCAGTATATGGAAAAAATCCACCTTCCTCTCTCTCCTACATGCCAGGTGTCTCGAAGGTCCAGGCGGTTGACCAAATGCTTACAATTCGAAAGGATATTCTCTGTACCCTCAAAGATAATTTGTTCATGGATCAACATCGCATGAAGAAACAAGTTGATCAAGTTCAATCAGAACAACAATTTGTTGAAGGAGACTAGGTATTTATTTGACTAAAACCTTATAAGAAAACTTCACTCAAGGCCGAACATTATGAGAAACTGGCACCCAAATTTTATGGTCCTTATACAGTTCTCAAGTGTGTGGGACATGTGGCTTATCAGTTACCTTTTCCTAGTTCTTCTAAAGTAGGAAACATGAAAAGTAGGATGGATCTTAGAAGAACTAGGAAAAGATAACTGATGAAGAGGGATCCATTTGGTTGTAGCCACAAGCAGTTTTGGACCAACGTGAGTGTCGTCTTTGTCAATGCACCATCAAGGAAGTGTTAGTACAGTGGAAATATATAACTACAACAGATGCCACCTAGGATGCAGCTAACATTCTGCAACAATTTACTCATCTCAATCCTTGAGGACAAGGCTAATTTTAAGGGGGACGACATGTTAGGTACCTAACCTACCTAACCCCTCAAGTGGGTAGAATAATATATTTCCATGTAATAAAGGTCAATATTAATAAGGCCTAGCATTAAGGAGGAATAAGTCAAATGTAAGAAGACCTAATAGAAGTTTCCACTTCTAGAAGGATATTCCTCTAGATTGCTCTTTTGGATAGATAGATTTAATATAAATAGGAGTAGAGGGTATGATAACTTTTGTCTTGAAGAATTATTGTAATAGAGATCTGCTCTGCTAGAGGTTCCCCTCTTGAATAGACAAGTGAACCTTGTTTCCTATCAATAAAGCTATAATTTTGGTGTTGTGGTTCTGTTATGGCTCTGTAAATTCCCAACGGTTGTCGAGATGCAGAAGAAATTTACCAGAGGTAACTTTATCCAATCGCTTTGAAACTAGGATCTAGCCCTTCCAGTTCAGAGAGGGATCTCTCTGTAAGATTTAACTTTGTTTCAGTTTTTAAATATTAGGCTAGTTAAATAAATGAGACTGCATTGTTTGTTTTATAGAATGGATGAATATTGCTTACGCATCCATTGGTCTATGGGGTCTGATTTATAAGGTTTGAGATCAAATAACATATTTTAGAAGTAGTTTTCACAGGGCAGGATAATGAAACTGTTAGATCCTTTAGAATAAAATGATGGACGACAAAAAAGATGAGATAATCAGTTAAAATAAAGAAGCATTTACGAATTTCTCTATCATAACATCAGAAGATAAACACTTAGATATTTAAAATATAGAAACAGAGTATACAAAGATAAATTATGAAACTTTAACTTCTTCTAAATGATCAGATATAGAAAACATAGATGATAACAAAGAAAGAAAAACCATTCAACGAAGAGAAGTAAACATCACCAGCAATTAACATGCAGGAATCCCGTGAAAGTCCTTTTATTACTGGTAGATCTTTGATAAAAATTACAGTACTTACAACTTGCTTGGGCGTAAAAATCAACCCTCAGTACTCTGAAATCTAAATTATATATAGAAAAACAATACAATTGGTCCTTTCATTAATGATCAGGACGTGGCATAATCCAAAACTAACTAACTAGATAACAAAATACATAAATGTAGGAACTGCTAATGATTTGTCGAATTCTTTGTGCTGATTTGGGGGAAGTTGTTAACGATTCATCAACTTGACTTTGAACATTCTGCATGCTGACTTGTATGATGCAGGAGCATCGTAAGAAATCTAGCAAAGAAAGAAAGCACGAATGGGGAGGACAACTTGAAATGCACCAGCGCACATTTTGAAGGCATTTTGAATTTCAAATGAAGGAACATTAATGTAATATCTGAGAAGATGAATTTGTATTTATGTTTTGTGATTGTAAACAGATCTTGAGCATTTCTCTCATTTTTCGGATGTGAAGGCATTTATTGTATTAAATGTAAATTAGTTGTAGCTTTTAATTCCAGATTAGATAACTAAAGTTGTAAGAGGGAAAACTATAGAAAGCTCTCGTGTAGGCATGTATTGTAAGAGATTACTCTCATTGTAGGTTGTAGAGAAAGAGAGCACATAATAGCAAAGATTGTAGGATTATAAAAACAGATAGATGTTGCTATTGAACCCATGTACAGATGAATTTGTATTAATATAGAGAATCTCTGATCCAATTTTATGGTGTGTCATGGTTACTGTTTACATCTATTGAATGTTATGTTTACATGATGATTATATTCTCTGTTTTTCATTTGTTTCAATACTGTGCGTGTATATGCTCTTGATTTAATGTTGAATGTATGAAAAAGAAATGGATTATCCTTCACCCTGATCATGTCTCTATGGTATTCAAATTTTCTCCTGGTGAGCGCCTTCGTCATAATGTCTGCATCCTGATCTTCTGTAGGAATTTACTGAAGCAACATGATCTTTCGCAACACACAATATCTGATATGATGATACCAGATATCTATATGCTTAGATCTATCATGCAAAAAAGAATTAATCGAGAGTTTAATGCAACTATGATTATCACAATGAATCACTATTGGATCTAAATGAGAACCAAACAAACCAACCAAGATCTTTCTCATCGAGATAACCTCACATGCAACTTGACTCACTGCCATGTATTCCTCTTCCACTGAAATGAGTGCCACAGATATCTTCTTCCTACTATACCAAGAAACAACTGTAGATCTGATACTAAAGATCCCCCTTGATGTGCTCTTTTTGTTCGTTGGGTTGCCCACCCAATATGCATCCGTGAAGCCATGCAACTTCACCTCATATTTCTATCTGTACCATAAGACATACTCAAATGTGCCCTCAGGTATATCGAGACATGCTTACCTGCCTTCCAAAAGAGTTTGGTAGGCTTAACCATCGCTTGAATCAGTTGGTTAACCACATAAAAAATGTCTGGCCTCGTGTTCACTAGATACATTAGCAAACCCACTAACTGTCAAAATATAGTATCATCCACTACCTCTCCAAAAGTAGAATCCTCTTTTCTCCAGTTTCCTAGAAGAGGAGTATCCATGGGTTTTCAGCCCTCCATGTGAAACTTACCCAGTATCTCCCTTCCATACTTGCCTTGAGACACAAAACGTTCACCATCTCACTACCATATTTTCAATCCAAGGAAATAATGAAGGAGGAATGTATCCTTCATCTCAAGCTCCTTTGCAAGGTCCTCCTTGAATGAGTGTATCAACTACTCATCACCAGCCAGTTTTAGATCATCAACATAAAGAACAATGATTAAAATCTTAAACTTGTAGATCCATCTCGAACCTACCACTGATTTGTCGATCGGTCTTGGGACAATTTCCCATGAACTATTTTTGACAATGGAGTCATACTCCTCCACCATTGCATCAACCCAAGTGGGATCTTGAAATACTTCCTGAAAGGAAGATGGTTCAGTCACAATACATTTTCTCATGAGATCCATGTATCCAGTAAATAGATCAGGAGACTGTCTCTATCTGTGCTGTGAAGTAGGTGCTCCTACATTTTGTGCAACATCTAGTCTCAATCTATCAGCTTCTATGGTGCTCTTTCTGCTATTTCTAATGAATGGATCTGCATGAGTGGCTTCCTCCACTCCATGAACCTCTTCATGTGGCTGATCCACATCTTGAGACTCATCTTTGGGAACCAATAGTTCCTCCTCTGCATAAAAATCTATCTCTCTCTAAAGCGACAACCACATAGATTTCCCCTCACCAAATTTTATATCTCGTTGCATAACAGTCATCTTATTGTTAGGAAAATACACACGATAATTATGGGGTGTTTCTATGTACCCCACAAATATCCCAACTTCAACAGTTGGCTCCAACTTCTTCCTGGCGTTCTTGGTCACATGCACATAAATAGATGAGCCAAAAATCTTAAAGTGAGAAACATCCAGTTTCTTACCAATGAAAGCTTCTTCAAGTGTACTCATGCCAAGTACTCTATGAGGACACTGGTTTTGCACATAAACCGCAGTGTTGCATGCTTCCACCCACAAATGCATTGGTAGGCCTTGATCATGCAACATCACTTGTGTTTCACCCACGATCATTCTATTCTTCCTTTCCACGACCCCATTTTGTTTTGGGTTATGAGGCGCTATGAGTTCTCTTTGAATTCCTTCTTTTCTACAGAAGTCTTTGAATTCATTAGAGATGTATTCTCCACCATTATTGCTCCTCAGAGCCTTCACTTGCTTCCTCGACTCTTTCTCCACCAATGCTTTAACTCATAGAACTTTGAGAATGTTTGATCCTTCTTCTGCATGAAGAAGATCCAACATTTACGAGAAAAGTCATCAACAAAAAGAATATAATACTTATGTTTTGTTGTTGAAGCAACCGAGAATGGTCCACACACATGTCTGTGAAATCTCTCCAGGATCACCGAAGCACAATTTTCCTTTTCAAGAAAGGTGGAATTTACATAATTACCCATGGTGAAACCCTTGCACTGATCTAACTGAGAAAGTGTTCCCATTGGAAGTTCAGTAGATATTTGTTGCATGATTTTCAAGGCTCCATGATGAATATGGCCTAATCGCTTGTGCCATAATTCACTCTCATCCCCACTCAACACCTTTTTTTCCTTGCCCATCATGGAAGCGCAGCCATATAACTCCAGCTTGTAGAGATTCTTAATGAGAATCCCTATCTTCTTGACTTGACCCATTTTTTTATGTCGCAGGAAAGATTTTCCATCGCTGAAAACAAAGTCATAGCCTCTATCCTCCAACATTGCAACTGAGACCAAGTTTTTCTTCAGGCATGGAACATGCATAACACATTTCAATTGAAATGGTTTACCTAACTCCCTTTGAAAGGTAATGGTACCAATTACAATCGCACTGTATCGTCCATTGTCACCCATATCTATATGCATTTTGAGATCTTTCTCCTCCAAGTCACTGAAAATATCCTTATCTCCCGTCATGTGGAAGGAAGTGCCACTATCCAAATACCACACCAATCCCAATGCACTTGATGCCATGCATGCGATCAAGGAGAAGTCAAGTTCAAATTACGAGGCAATGGCCTCACCATCTACAGCTCCAAAAACCTTCTTGTTCTTCTTCTTCTGCGGACAGTTAGTAGCGATATGCCCATGTTCGTGATAGTAAAAACACTTCACTTTGGACAAATCTAGCTTCTTGCCTTTAGACTTATATTTTGAATGAAATTTCTTCCCCTTCCATTTACTTTCCTTGGAAACCAAAGAAAAATCCTCTTCATCATCATGTTTTGATTAAGAGCCATATCTGGTGTTCCGCCTGAACTCCTCCTGCGCTAGATCCGACCATAGGCGTTCCTAATCTGGCAATTTTTCCCTTCCATTGACAGAGTCTTGATAACTGTGCCA
Source organism: Picea mariana (assembly GCA_032191745.1). NCBI lineage: Eukaryota > Viridiplantae > Streptophyta > Pinopsida > Pinales > Pinaceae > Picea > Picea mariana. Next base: position 17,799 of record JASDQU010588426.1, read on the forward strand.
ATTCTTGGGAAGTCATAGGAGAGCCAAGCTCACCAAATCATCATCAACGACTGTTATTCTCACACTACCTAGCTCATCCCGACATTGGAAAAACTTCATGAGATATTTTGGAATGGAGTTGCTCTTCTCCATCTTGATCTTCCTGAGTTTATCTTTGAGCGCCAATTTCCTATGGTCACTATTGTTTTGGAATAGATCCATCAAAGCATTCCACATTGCATATGGTGTGGATTTCCCATGGAGGTTTGAGACAATGTGGTCTCGTACTCCCTCCAATAGGATCCTCCTCTCCTTTGCCACTTTCTTTTGCCATGCATCAAGATTTGTAGTGTCTACAACATCTAGCTTAGGAACATCCTTGTCAATGAATTTCTTCAAGCCATTGTCTTCGAGTATTTCCTCCATCCTGTCCTTCCAAGAAATGTAGTCCAAGATGCCCTCAAGTGCATACTCTAACCTCAATCCATTGAAATCCATTTCGATCTTCAATCAATTGTAGCACCAAGAAAGTCTTTCTACAAATTCGAATTCTATCCAATCACAAACTCAACTTCTGCAATCTTCTGTGCTCTGATACCATGTAGAAATTTTAATACAAATTGTGTATTTCCTGGATTCTCCTGATCTAACAATTATATGTCACTGTTAAATACATAATCTCTTCTACTAAAATTCTTGCAGAATTTAAAACACGATTTCCAATTGCAATATCAAGAAGGAAGATTAATCACACATAACACAAAAGTTTTACTGGGAAAGCATAAAGCTAAAAACCCCACTATCATATATTATGTATATATCATGGATCATGAAACAATCTCATGAAAAAATATAATCCAAGAGCTCTCAATACAATATACAATCGTCTCACACTATCATACAAAAATTAGCAAAGGCATGTGTCAATTTACTGCCTCCAGACAACCTGCCTCCTCTGCGCAATCCCTGCTGATGGAAATCCCTACAATGAATGAATCCCTCTTGCCTAGGCTGCACATTCCTCATGGGCACATCCAATGTGTGTGTGGTTTCATGAGTGTGCTCACTAATTTCACAACTGATAGTCAAACTGTCCCTTTCACTTGTTATCTCAACTAGGTCTCCACTGGATCTGACATGCATGTAGTTAACAATGATAAATCTTTAGTTGCATGTGAGATCACTGATTGTGAATTAATTAATAATTAATTCACCGATCTCTCACTAGTGTAAGTTCAGTTACAACTAGTACAATTGAAATGATCACTTAATTGAGTTAAACTACTTTACAACTCACATAACTACACATATAAATTAGTTACAACTTCGAATCACTCAGTTACAACTAATTCAACTTAAATGTCCCACCAATCAACCTTTGAACATGAATTTCCTATAGCTAAATGATTTTCCACTTTAGTTAACTATTTCCAAGAGCTCATTGAGAATAGATTAATATTTATTGTCCAACTATTATTAAGGGATAATAATAGTCGACATACATCTATAAATAGAATTCGCTTACCATCTATAAATAGACATTATCTATAAATGGAATTTGATCATCATCTAAAAATAGACTTCCAGCTAAAAATAGATTAAGGCTCCATCCTAGTGTAGGTGCATAATTTTCACTAGGATCTTCTTGTTGAATCTCAATACTTTCCTCCTATGCCTATATTCGCCTCTTTATCTCCTCCTCATAGGCCTGCTTCTCCTGTTGGAGTTTTTTTTTCTCATTGGTTGTAGTTTGTTTGATAGTCACCAAGGTCATTTTTATCTCTATAATCCCAGATTTTTCGGCATATAGTGCTACGATGACCTTATGGACCGATACAATGTTTACCCTGGAAAAAACATTGAGTTATGAGGCTTCTTGTAGAGCATTATCCTTTACATCATGCCCAACTTTCCATTTGATACTCCTCTCAGGTACATCCTTGCCTGCTTCTACTTTCCCCCTTTTTATTTTGGGAATTATATTCTCTATGGCTCAGGTTTTGTGGCTATAGTAATAAAGTTCGACTGCAACCAATGCTCCTTCGAGCCTGAGCCCTTATGAGGTGAGCGAAAAGCTTCCTGGAATCAAATATAGGGGGTGCATTCTTCTATCAGGGTACCAATATAAATTGATTAAAAAATGAGTTCATGTAACAAGAAATATATAATTTTGACCAATCAACTGTTCACAACCAATATAAATTGATTAAAAAATTAAGTCACTAAGTCATCGTATTCATGAAGGAAAAAAATAACAACTAATTGTGAGTAACAAAATATTAACTAGGAAATAATTCATATATTAACATTCAAAAATCACAAAAATATGTGCATGAATATGAATAGTTACAATCATACACATATAAGCCATTATATCCAAATTGTCTTTAGTCCTTTATTAAATAATAGTAAAATTACCAGTCCTTCTCCAAAGAACCAAAATACCTTTTTCTTTTACAATCATCCCATTTATAGAGGTACAATGGGACCATGCTACATCCCTCATATTTCTAATGGTTGGGATACTGAAGTGATGCTCCAACTTCCCTTTCTCGATTGGGAGATGGAGATGAGTACAATGATGTGTTTTACTCTGCAAAATTTTAGTTACAAATGCAATTCTTTAGGGGAGCCCTGACGATTTCTCTTTTGCATCCATGACTGCATTCCAGCTCTTGAATTCTTCAATTATGGAATCTACTCGAGGTAATCTTCGTCTTGAGGCTCTACTCAACACATTGCACGACATATTTTGTCAGGGTGATAATTTTTTAGGATTTTATCATTTATGTTTCGATAAACTCCGCGTTAATTTCATTGATTTCTTCGATTGTTGTATGAGAAAGGTTCTTCTTGGTGTCGACATCCTCGATGATCATCTAGATTGATGAAGCTTTGTCAATGCCCTTTATGGATCCATTCCAAATAGTGAGAGAATATCATCTGTCAATATCCATACCTTAGCAATGGATGCAGTGACTTGTTCCTAGGTCTTTAGAACCTCAAAGATCATTACCATGCCTTTCTCCAATAGTCAACGATCTAGATTCTTCACTTATCAGATTACGTCAGAAGAGTTTTTGGAGACGAAACTGTTTGTAGTGAATCTTTTCATTCTTTTTTTTTGTTGTAATATTCAAGGGAATTTTTATATTTCTCATGGTTGTCTTTCATCTGTGATTTGAACATTATCTGCTCACATCTAGTCACCTAAATTTTTTCAAGTGCACCGAACAACTTTTTGTGCATGCTCCGAAGCTCTTCATTTTTTTCTAGGTCTTTTGTCTTCACAACCTCGAGAGTTTATGTCTAATTTTGGTGTTCTTCTATTGTCTTTCTTAAGAGTTCTTTATCCATTTATACCCTTTGAATTCTGGCTTGAACCTTTTTGTTCAAAGACCTCAATTCATCCAATTGTGTTTTGAGCTTTGTCACCTCCATATTTTGGGAGGTTTCAAGCTACTGCATGTCGCTAGCGTGGGCCTTCTAGACCAACGACATTGAATCATTGAATTTAACCTGCATATTTTCCTCCTATGCCTGTAGTTTCCTTTTTATCTCCTCCTCATAGGCCTACTTCGCCTATTGGATTTCTTTTTTTTTCTCACTGGTCGTATATTATTTGATACTCGCCAAGGTTATTTTTATCTCTGCAATCCTATATTTTGTGAAATCTAGTGCTGCGATGACCTTATGGACTGATACAATGTTTACCCTGGCAAAAACACTGAGTTTTGAGGCTTCTTGTAGAGCATTATCCTTTACATCAGGCCCAACTTTCCATTTGATACTCCTCTCAGGTACATCCTGGCCTACTTATACTTTTCCCCTTTTTATTTTGGGAATTATCTTCTCTATGGCTCAAGTTTTTTGGCTATAATAATAAATTCTGACTGCGACCAATGCTCCTTCGAACCTAAGCGCTTATGAGGTGAGCGATAAGATTCCCTGAATCGAAGCTAGGGGGTGAATTCTTCTATCAGGGTACCAACCACATTATTCTTAGGATTTAAATCGATGATAACATCAACACCTGCTAAACCAATGCATTTTACCTATATATTGTTTTCCTTATCCTTCTTATTCCTTTCCCGGGCTTCTCCCGGTGTGGCCTATTATAGTTTCCATGTGTTTGTTGTTTCTTTTTTTCTTGTGCTATCTTTTTGAGAGGGCGGATATTTAATTTTGATTTTATCCAGTGTGAACTGCTTCTCTTCTACCTCTTTCTTCTTCAAAAATTGGTACCTTTCTTCATCTTCCTCAACTTTTCTTGTCATATTGAGTTCTTTATCTCTTCTCCTTTGTTCTTATTCACTTATCTTTTAATTTTCATGGTGGAGGATAGATTGAAACTATTCCATCCTCAATGTTATGGCTTGTTCTTCATTCTTTCTCAATTTCTATTGGGATATGTAGGTGGTGAGACTTTCTACTGCTTCCTCGAAAATTAGTGCACCCTAGAAAACATACTCTAAGAACCAAGACTCATGCATGGTTTGTGGTTCTGTTTGAAAATATTCATGTGCTCATAAACCACATTCTGAGGGTTGTGTGATTTGGGTTCCCCAATATAGAGGCAAACCTCCTTGAGTGCTTCATATTCCTTTCTATCTTACTTCTTGTTCGCTAGAGAGTATGACTCAATCTGAATGGGGAAAATTGGCCAGTATATTTTGTTCTTTTCTGAAAGGTAGGAAGTGGCCCCCTTTTCAACATTCTGGTATGCAATATCCCTGGACAATAGCTTATCAGGCACATACCTGGGTAGAAAAGGTGGCACTCATGTGGCCTCATAGATCTAGATGTAAGTGTAGTAATTCTTCACGTACCAATCCCCTATTTCCTTTAAACCTTTGAGATCCCCAGGAGAGATCCAATGTGGGAAGAGGCTGAAATTGGACTTATATAAGGGGGCATGAAGTAATCCCATATATCATAGAAAAAACTCTTGCAATTTACCTACCATAGTTGAGAACAATAGAAATGAATTGGGCATTTATCTAGAGTCCAGGCGCAGTTAAATGTTGAGGATGAGTTTGCCGCAAATACAATGTCTATAAAATAGGAAGACATGTAGAAGCTATGATTTTTCATTCTCTTGGGATATTGGATACGCTATGAAATGATGAATGAGATAATAGTTGCGCAATTGAATGCTTGGCCATTCTGGGATATCTTGTAATCCATAGGGAACTATTCCATCCTGAAATGGGTGTTGCTCTTCTCTTCATAGAGCCTACAGATCATGGTATTTAGAACCCTGTTGAGCCTCTAAATTGACATCCCACTACCCAATTATACTTCTCATCTATACCCTTTTTTTCTTACCCAAGCTTGGATAAATGACAAAGAACACTACCATTAGCCATTGATGAGGTCATAAGGTAAAGTATAATTAATTCATGCATTTTTGTGATTTATTGAGCTAGGAGATTAAATGTTTCATGTACTAATGTTTTAATTTTCCACATGTAACCTTT
>JASDQU010588426.1:38692-48727 GCA_032191745.1 Picea mariana
AACTACCCATGTTATGTCTTGATGATTGATGTGTGATTTCCCTTTTAGAAGTGTGATTGCATAGTTATTTTTTTGGGTTAGATAGCAGAGTTGATCTATCAAATAACTCCATCTCATATTTGCATGTGCCATAATGGAGTAGATAGCCTCTCTGTGAAAGACAACCAAAGTGTGTTTGATTTGCTAGTTTGTTTTATTTCCAACATGCATAATCTAGAATAGTTCTATACTCATGACATTAGAATTACCTACTCATGACATTAGAATTACCTTTCTTACTGATGTCTTGTAACTCTGTTGATTACGAATACTGAATTGATAATTAATGAGTGCATTATATTACACATATAAGTAGAACAACATTTTTGCGCCATTGTCGGGGAGTTGCAAACGATAGGAAGTGATTTTTAGCTTAGCTTATTTGCATATTTTTTGAATGATTTCAAAGGATGCTTGAGGGATGAGGATAAAACGTTTAAGATGTGAGTGAAGAGCCACGCAACCACTAGAGTGGGGTTCTCCGAAGCCAGGTTTCCTTCTTACCTTCTAGATAGAATTAGGATTTGAATTCAGTTAAGAATAAAATTTCCATTTTATGCATAGATATAGTGATAATAAGGGTAGATTTGTAAGCTCTAAATATTCAAAAACAACCCCCCCCACACTAATCCAACTGACACTGGTTGAGGAAAAATTCCACCAGGAGAAAGCTCAAGGGGAGGGAGCAAGGCTCCAGAAGAAGAACCTAAAATAGAAGAATCAACATTGGGGCGGGCAGAATGTGAATCTGTTGAACATTCAAGAGACATGCAAAACCTAGTTTCTGAACCATCTATCAATGAAATGGAAGAAGAAGAAGGAAATGCAACCACTGGAACTGAGACCTTCGGGTTTCCAATATTGGATATTTTAATAAACATCAGCATGAAGAATATCCCACTATCATCGTTACCCACTTTTAGAGGTATGTCAACTAAAGATCGAGATTTATTTTTATTCGATTTTGACATATTATGTAGAAGCTATAACTACTCAGACGATGCCCAAAAACATAAGCTCTTTCCTGCTACAATGAAAGATTCAGCCTTAAGATAGTTCATCAGCTTAGGAGAAAATAAAATCCTCTCTTGGGATCAGATGAAAGACACATTTTTACAGAAATACCAAGACTATTGTAAGGATAATGCTAAAAATGACATTTTTAAAATGCAACAAACAGAAGATGAAAGCCCTAAAGACTACTTAGAAAGGTTCTTATACAACTATCAGAAATCAAAATTATTCACCATGGACCCAGCTGTAGTAAGAACCGTATTTTTGAAGGGTATTAGAGATGATTGCATAGAATTTTTAAATTTGTTAAGTTCAGGAGATGTGCACCAAAAGAATTTTGCAAAGATTGTAGATTACTATAGAAGATACTCAAGAGGACAAGCTAAAACTGGCAAAGAACCAAGAGATTATTTTAGTAGAAATACACGACAAAGATCAAGAACTATCACCAAAATTGGGTTAGGAAAATTATTAGAGAACTTTAAAACAAACATCTTGAGAAAAATCAATAACCAGTTAGATACCCTAAAACTGAAAAAGAAACAACAAGAAGAGACTGTTTTAGCAATCTTCTATCCTAGATGCCAAAAGAAGGATGGTGAGAAAGAATGTCCATTAAATGTCGTAGAAATTTGTGGCTTGTGTACACTAGAGCACCCCACATCTGAGTTCCCAACTTTTCTTGAACTACAAGCCATGTATAGGGGAGGAAGAGTCTCATAAGAACAATCATACCCTTCGAGAAGACCTTGGAGAGCACAAAACCCCAATGCATTTTATGACCCTAATGCACAGTATCAACAACAACAATGGGGTCTTTCCCTAATGACCTATCCACAATGGACACCTCAACAAGCTCAAACTCAACCTTGGAAACAAGGTTGGAGGGGGCCTGTGTATGGGAATCCCTCTTACCCTACATATCCACAGTATCCTGCAAACATTTCCCAATTACTACCTGGATTTAACCCACCACAGATGCAATCTTTACTCCCACCTCCTATACAATAGAAATTTACAACCCCCTTGAACCCTAACTAGCAGCAACATGTACCTACAAATGCCAATCAAGAGCCACACAACCAAGCTACACACAACCCTCCAAGAGAAACAACAATCCCTGCCCAGCCAATCCCTAACCCCAATAATCAACCCACCCACCCTATGCAAAATACAGAAGTTCAAACCTTTCCCACCTATGAAATTCAACTACGATCAGGGAAAGTTGTAAATAAATCAAATCCTACAGTAATAATTCAGGAATAAAATGATAATCATTATGAGGAAGAAAATACTCAAACCACCCCTGCAGAAGAAGAGACTTCCCCTCCTATTCCAATCACTTCTCAGTCTGTACGAGTACTTCAACAAGTTAATCTTCCACCCTACCTCAAAATACTATTAGTAAAGAAACCTGACCCACCATTGCACAAAGATATAGAGGATGAATTATGAAATGTATGTACAAAAATACCTCTGTTGCAAGCCATTAAGGATATCTCCATATATGAAAATATCATAAGGGATCTTTTCCTTAATAAATCGGGAAGGAATAAGAAGGAACCTCCCCTTGTTCAGGTGGTGCGACAATTATCTGAATTTATTTCTGAAATGCCATACAAATATAATGACCCTGAAAACCCAGTAGTCACTATTGAAATTAATGGTATTTCTTTACCAAACACACTCATTGATTTGGGTGCAACAATTAATGTAATGCCTTTTGAAACTATGCAAAAGCTCCAAATTAACCAGTTAAGACCAATAATTCAGATAATTCAGTCAATAGCCCTGCAGGAAGTTTAGACGATATCACAGTCACTCTAGCTTCTTGGGAATATCCAGTAGACTTTCCAGTCATCTACTCTAAATCATCCTCCGAACCAGGACACCATGTGGTTCTTGGTCATCCTTGGCTAGCCACAATAGATGCCTTTATCATTTGTCCATATGGTGAGATGACTATATCCAATGGCACACATAGCCAAAATCTTGTCCTCTTCCCTCCTGCCCAACCAACACAGGAGATACTTGTCTAGTTAGAAAACCCTTATGGAGAAGAAGATTGCATCAGACCCTTGTTAACACTTGAATAGGTAAGAGGAATGCAAGAATAATCAGATGAACAAGTCTTAAGTTTATTTTTGGCTAATACAAATTGTATTGAATACCCGAGGTCTTTTCCAGAATTGTCACACATTTTCAATTCTGAATTTCAACAAACCTATCACTCAATTATATACTTTATCACCAGCTTCCTCAGAGAAGGAAGAAAGTACTGAACTTGTTGAGATTATCCCAGGAAAACCTTTGTATATCAACTCTAGTTTGGAACCAGAACAAAAGACACAAGTAATTGAAATGCTCCAAAGACAATTTGATGCCTTTGCATGGGATTATGCAGACATGAAAGGCATTCACCCTGACACATGCACACATTATATCTACACTAATGACCAAATCAGACCAGTTAGACAGCCTCAACGAAGGATGAATCCAACCCTTAAAGATATTGTAAAAGAGGAATTGCAAAATCTCCTTCAAGCCAATGTCATATACCCCATTTCAGATAGTCAATGGGTGTCTCCACTTGTCATAGTTACCAAGAAAAATGGTAAGTGGAGAATATGTGTAGACTTTAGGGAGTTGAACAAAGCCACCCATAGGGATTATTTTTCCTTTCCATTTATTGATTAGGTGTTGGATACCTTGTCCGAAAAGAAGTATTTTTCATTCCTATATGGGTTTAGTGGTCATAACCAAATACAAATAGCACCCGAAGACCAGGAGAAGACCACTTTCACCTACCCATGGGGAACCTATGCTTATAGGGTTCTTCCTTTTGGACTTTGCAATGCCCCAGCCACTTTTCAAAGGGCTGTCCTAGCCATTTTCTCTGACTTGACCAATGATTGCGTGGAAGTCTACATGGATGAATTTACAGTCCATGGAAAAGACTTCCAGGAAGCTTTGACCAGTCTAGAAGAAGTCTTGGTTAGGTGTAAGGAAACTAATCTTTCCCTAAGTAATGAAAAGTAAAAAATGTTTCTCACTAAAGGTATTGTGTTGGGACATCACATCTCTGGTTCTGGAATGATAGTTGATCTGGCAAAGATTCATATTATCACACAAATCAGAATACCTTCCTCACAAAAGGAAGTTCGCAGCTTTCTAGGGCATGTTGGCTACTATAGAAGATTCATTTTGAATTTTACAAGCCTAGATACGCCTTTATTCAAGTTATTATCTAAAGAAGCTGAATTCAAGTGGGATGATTAATGCCAAATATATTTTGAGATTCTAAAACAGAAATTGTCAACTACCCCTGTATTAAGAGGACCAAATTGGTCCTTCCTTTTCGTATTTGTACTGATGCCGCAGACATATCTCTTGGGGAAGTTCTTGGACAAAGGGAAAATTAAATTCCTTATGTTATTTACTTTGTCAGTAAAAATCTATCTCCAGCTGAAGTTAATTATACGGTCACAGAAAAAGAATTGCTAGTTGTGGTCCATGCTATCAATAAATTTAGACACTATATTACAGGATATCAAGCTTTTGTACACACCGATCATTCAACCATCAAATTCTTAATGAACAAACCTGTAACAAATCCTAGAGTTACAAGATGGTTGTTATTATTACAAGAGTTCAATATCAACATTATTGATAGACCTGGTAAGGATAATCTTGTGGCTGATTTCTTATCTAGAATGATTCATTTTGGAGATAACACACCAGTAGAAGATAACTTTCCTGATGAAAATTTGTTTGCTATTTCTACATTCATTCCTTGGTATGCAGATGTAGCTAATTATCTTGTGACAGGGAATATGCCTCATAAATTTTCTCCTATAGAAAAACAGAAAGTAATTCATCTAAGTGCAAACTACATGTGGCACGATAATTGCCTCTACAAAACAGGACCAGATTTGGTAATTAGGAGATGTGTAAGGGAAGATGAAATTCATGATATTTTGCAAGCCTGCCATGATGGGCCTTGTGGAGGACACTTCACAGACAAGAGGACCGCTTATAAAGTTCTACAATCTGGTTATTATTGGCCTCATATTTTCAAATATGTTAAAACCTATATATCCAATTGTGATGAATTCCAACGAATGGGTAAGCCTACTGCACGAGACAAAATTCCACTTCAATCCCAAGTAGTCATTGAGCCTTTTGAGAAATGGGAATTACATTTTGTAGGGCCCATTAACCCTGCATCTAAAAAGAAAAAGTACATACTTGTATGTGCTGACTATGTGACTAAGTGGGTTGAAGCAAAATATTTACCAGCTGCAAGTGAACAATCAGTGGTAGATTTCCATTTTAATGACATCTTTACTAGATTTGGTGTACCTCGAGAAATTGTGACTGATCAGGGAACTTAATTTACCTCTAATCTAGTCAAAGCTGTTACAGAACGGTACCAAATTAAACACAGGAAATCTACAGCCTACCATCCACAGGTAAATGGACAAGTAGAATCTACCAACAAAGTTATTGATTCCATTCTTACCAAAAAAGTACATCTACACCACAAGGACTAGGCTGACAGATTACTAGAATCCTTATGGGCTTATAGAATCACCTGGAGGAATACAACAAGACATACACCCTATGAGTTGGTGTATGGAAAGCAGGTACTTCTCCCCATAGAATTCCAGATCAAAACCTTCAGGACTGTAGTACAAGTTGGCATGAACTTGGATGAAGCCCAACAACAAATAATCTTGTAGCTTAATGAGTTGGACGAAATCAGGCAGGAAGCACTTCAAAGAACCACCCTCATTCAAGAGTAGAGACCAAAATGGCATGACAAGTATATCAAAAAGAAAAAATTTCAACAAGGAGATTGGACCCTGTTGTATGACAACAGATTCAAGAACTTCAAAGGTAAGTTAACTACTCGTTGGATGGGACCTTATGAAATTGACACTGTCTATGACAATGGTTCAATCAGGATAAAGACAATTGACCAACAACAAACACCACTACTTGTGAATGGTCACCGATTGATAATTTATAACAAACCCCTATCAAAAGAGGAACTTTTAACTCGTATACTATAGAATTCAGATATGCAGGTGATCAGTAAGGAAGGAGACCTTCCTACTGATCCACATTGACTGATTAGTTTATTTTTAAACTTTTGTAAATAGGTGTGGATTCTGTTAATAAGCTAAAGGTAACAAGGGATTCTTACCTCCTTTTGTTTTACTTTCTCATTTTATCTTTGTAAGTAGATTTCTATAATTCATTTGATCCTTCAAGAACTTGTTAAACATTAGTTTGTAGGCATCAACAATGCTCTGTTTTGCTCCGGTACTAGAAATCTTGTTCTGGTTCGGTACCAATAGTCATGTGCTCGTCCGGTACCAGAAGTCTATCCTTATACGGTACTATCAGGACACACCACCTAATTGACAGGGAATGCTATGTATATTTCAAAAGCTTATGTCAACTAATATGAAGTATGAATCCATACTGCAACCACTTAAGCTAGAACTAAGAAGCCGAATGCAGCATCAAATGGCAGCCCTTATGAAGCAATAATTTCTTTTGGTTCTGTTGCTGACTAAAGGGAAGTATTTTTAATTTCTTTTAGTTCTGTTGCTAGCTAAAAGGAATAATTTTTAATTTCTTTTGGTTCTGTTGCTAGCTAAAAGGAAGAATTTTTAATTTCTCTTGGTTCTGTTGCTAGCTAAAAGGAAGAATTTTTAATTTATTTTGGTTATGTTTCTAGCTAAAAGGAAGTATCTTTAATTTATTTTGGTTTTGTTGCTAGCTAAAAGGAAGAATTTTTAATTTCTTTTGGTTTTGTTACTAGCTAAAAGGAAGAATTTTTAATTTCTTTTGGTTTTGTTCCTAGCTAAAAGGAAGAATTTTAATTTCTTTTGGTTGATAAAGAAGACATAATCTTTACCTATGATTTAAAAAAAAAAAACCCATGCTTAATCTTCTTTAAAGTCTAGAGGTTGCCCTTATCCAGTATTTCAGCATGATTAAAGGGATAAAAACTATATTAGCCTACAAGTAACTATCTCACCCTAACTAAACTTCAATAGTATTCATTGGATTGTCTTTTCTAAAGAGTAACATATGAGTATATGATCACTCTCTATCAAGGGCACACTAGGAAAACTTTTATGGAAGAGGATGTATCAGTACCCTAAGGTAACTTTAAGTCATTCTCTTATGGACAAACTCAGACAAAATTACACATCTAGATCCAATGTGCAATACAAAAGTTTATTTTCCTTCAGAAAAATCTTTAAAGACATCCAAATAAGAGAATACACCTTCCAACCCAATACCATCCTAGCCTGTAAAAAGGTTTTCGGACAAGCCTCCCCTGTCACCATGCAAAAACACTCTTTAATAAAATCGAAATAGGTGACTATGGACAAGAAGCCTCTGATGGAAAAAGGGTTTAAGAGAATAACCCATCGGGATACTAAAAAGGTCTGCTGGCAGTGGGTACCGGTCTGTGGTATGACTAGGCAAACCCATTAGGATACTGAATAGGCCTTTTGGCAATGGGGCATCCTTCTTGGGGAAGGGATGTCTCTCACTAATTATCACAACTACCCCACTGGAGTACTGAACAGGCTTGTTGGCAGTGGGTTCTAGTTGAGAAATGTCTCATCTAAACTTGTTTGATTGAAAAATCCACTTTTTTCATCTAAAATATGAACACTACAAGCAAAGCTCATTGTTAACATTTATGAGATACAACTCCAGATTACTAAACAAAGATAATTATTACAAGCAAATGTCCATTTGAGAATTACCCTAAGTCAACCCTACCAGTCTGACATCTAAAGCCTACATTACCTAAGAAGGAAACTTCTTAAGAGTGGAGCCCTAACTAGGGAGTCTAATCTACTTATACTGTGAAATTTATCCATAACATCTAACGATAGTAAATCTTTGAAGCAAGTTAGGTTGGATCTGTTCTTCTGGCAAAAATATAGAAACCTCCCTGTTTTCACTATTGAATGTTACCCTTGTTAATAAGTCATCAAAAGAAAGGCAATTTCAATTTTTAGGCATGTGATCATATGCTAGGTGATAAATGTACTTTTGGAGTTTGATTTGGTTTCCTTTCTCTTATCATATTTTCTCCATTATGATTTAGAGTGTTGGATCTTCTTGCATAAGGATATGCAACATCCTTGGCATGGGGGAGGTTCAAAGAAACTCCTTCATAACTCTTTTTCAGACTCACATCTCATCTTCAAGAATCAACATGATCATCCTACAACCCTGCAAAACCAGAAACAAAAGACGATAAGCACAGAATAAAGAAGTTTCATGAAGTACAGGAAATTCCAGTACCAAGCTTCCAGAAAACTCTAGCCTAAAAAGATGAAATCTGACAATCTACAAGCTTCAAATACAAAGGCAGACACATATGCTATGGGTATTGATTATACAATGGTAAAAACAAAGGTAACATGGTATTATTTATTTTCCCTTGCTTATAAAACTACAAGAGGTATGAAAACATATACTAGATCTTATGACCGTAGTGTTAAAACCATGCACCTAACTTTCACTTCCCTCATACCCATATGCTTAACCTTAATCAATCCTCTCATCACATAAGCGCTTGAAAATGATGGAAGGTAAAATCACATAAAAAGTGTGAATATGGAGCATGTCTAGTAATGATGGGCCATGAACGTGCTTCACCCTTAAGAAAATCACGAACTTATCTTGTGTCATGAGCCATGATTCAACATCAAATTCACCGCTCAGAGGTCCAATCACCTATCCCAAACAACAATGATTCTTTGACACCCAACGTTCCGTCCCCATCATTACGCTAAACGTGCATAAATGAAATGACTTATCTGGGTGGTGAAGCCATCCAGATGAGCCTCATCTTGTCTTAATTTCCTTTTGCGACATCTTTTCTTAAACTCACCATTCGAATTAGAGATGCCATCACCATAGTTGTTTTTCCATTATCAAATTTTCTCCAAGTCCCAAGCTTTCTCCTCTTTGCGATCTCCAGTACCAAACCCTTACCCTCATCAGCTGACTAAATCCTTGTGCTACATCCCAATTTTCTTTTTTCTTCCCTCACAATTTATAAAGATGGTTTTAAGTAGACATGAACCGGTCTTCCATATTTAGAGAGAGACCGAGGAGTTCCAACTGTGTAGAGAGAAGTATGCTAGATCATGATGGATGCCATTTTTGGAAAAATTCACAGTCTGGCATGAGAAGGTATCTCACGCATTTATTCAAGGTTACGATGGAAAGATTGTGCATATAAGAAATCTGCAACTAACAATCAATGAAGCAACCTTAAGGGAAGTCACGGGATTAGCTAACAGAGGATCCAAGTATTTCAAAGGAGTAGCAATCAATAAGGAAACGTGCCAACGATTTTTGAAAGAAAACCATTAGCACCCTGATTGGAAAAAGGGGATTCCTAGGAACTATATCAAGGAAGAATATCATCCAATTCTTGCTAGTCTTCAACGATTCCTCACTTGTGAGGGTAGGTATGCTATAACTTTCATATATCATCTTAGGGTTCTATTACACTTTGAAGGAGGCTCTGAAATTGATTTCCCATATTGTTTATGGATGAGTCTGAACAAGATGGTAAGAGGTATCAAATCCCTATCCAAAACTGAGAAAACTAGCATTTACCATCAAGGTCTTATTAAGATGTTAGTTTTACATGAAATCGGGAAGCAAAGGATCAGCTGGAAAATCCTCATCACTCAACACCTTTCTAAAGAAAACAAACCTGTAGAGGAAGCCCATCTTTCTCTAGAGAAAGATAAGGAACCTCAAAAGAAAAAGGGCAAGAAAGATAAGGCAACTCCATCTTCATCCAGAACAATGAGCCAACACGAAAAAGCCAGTAAACAAGCAGGGCCCTCTTCCACAGTCAATAAGACTTTTAAAAGTCAAGAATCAAAAGGTAAAACCAAGTTAGTAGAAGAGACTTCAACA
>JASDQU010588427.1:7364-21998 GCA_032191745.1 Picea mariana
TGAAGGGATGTTCATTTCTCAAGAAAAATATCTAAGAGAAATGTTGAAAAGATTTCAAATGGAAGACTCCAAACCTGTGGGTACACCTATGGTTACTAGATGAAAATTAAGCAAGAATGATGACTCACCTGATGTTGATCAAAGATCATACAGACCAATGATAGGCAACTTTCTATACATCACAGCATCCCACCCATATATAATGCATGTTGTTGGAATGGTAGGAAGATTTCAATATGCACCTAAATAGAGTCATTTGCAAGCTGACAAAAGGATATTCAGGTATTTGAAAGAAATAATGACTTATGGTCTGTGGTATCCTAGAAATCAAAATTTTCAGTCAACTGCTTATTCAGATGCAGATTGGGCAAACTGTGTTGATGAGAGAAAAAGAACCAGTGGAGGAGCATTCTTCTTGGGTGACTCATTAGTAGCATGGCTTAGTAAAAAGCAAGGTTCCATTTATTTATCAACCAAAGAGGAAGAGTACATTGTTGTTGCTACCTATTTCACTCAGGTATTATGGATGATTCAGACACTTGCAGAATTGGAGGTAAAATACAATGCATCGATCCCAATTCATTGTCATAACACTAGTGCCATCAGTGTGTCTAAGAATCTTGTATTCCACTCCAAGACCAAGCATATTCCCATAAAATACCATTTTCTGAGAGAGCAAGTCACCAATCAGGTTGTTCAGGTTCAGTACATTCCAACCACAAAACAAATAGTAGACATCTTTACTAAATCCCTAGCTAAGACCCCTTTTGAATATCTCTGACAGAAGTTGGGTGTCATCCCATTTCACACCTAAGAGAGTCCATTCTGTTAGGGGGATTCTTATATTGATTTCATATCTGATACCTCCTAAAAATACTGCAACAGCCCAAGGGGAGCATGTTTTCTTTGACATTGATGTCAAAGGGGGAGAAAAGAACAGGTCCAGGTGCCTTTGTTGCCATCAATGCCAAAGGGGGAGATTGTTGGCATGTTTTATAGGCAGTGTATGTTTGTCATTGATGGAAAGTACAACATCAATGATGACTTGAGTACAGGAAGGATGTGTCAGGTGGGCACTAGAAGTCTTTTGGGAAGACGCTGCAAAGAAATCTCGACAAGATCAGAGTATGCAGCGATGGATCTCATTGAAGATTTCCTGATGAACGTCAGATCTGAGCCCAAGGTTCGATCAATGTTGGATCTAGAAGAACTTACACACTCTTTAACAAGCAAGGTGAAATGTGAAACACCAAAAAATCACCTCAACAAAGACTCCATTTCGTAGTTTTGGTTACCAGGAGATGGAGAAGTCAAGAGTCGAGGCTCTCCAACACAGGAGTCTCGAAGTCGTGAAATGAGAAACCCGAAAATCGAGAAATAGGCGCATCGCTTGAATTTTTGGATACTGGGATTTTGGTTACTGGGATATGGAGATGTCAGAGAATCACATCATCAAAAGTTCTGAAGTGTCGAAATATGAAAACCTGAAACATGTGCATCGCTTTGAGTACTGGATATCGGGATTTTGGATACCGTGAGATGGAAATGAAAAAGACTCTCATCATAAGGAGTCCCGAAGTTGTGAAACACGAAGTCGAGAAATGATAAAGACTCCATACCATAGTTTCGGATGCCGGGAGTAGGAGGATTCAATAATAAAGACTCTTGATCAGAGGAGTCCCAAAATCGCGAAACCCAAAGTCACGAAATGTCATAGACAAGCTCCGTTTCAGAGTTTCGCGCACCGCGACATGGAGAGTCAAGAAACTTTACCGCAGGAATACTAAAATGTAAATTCGCCAAAATGAGAAGAACAGGAGTATCGGACCATTGATCTTACTCCATTTTGTAGTTCTAGATACCAGGAGTTGAAGTGTCGAAACACTTCACCATAGGAGTACCGAAATGCCAAAGTGTCGAAACGCGAAATTGCGAAATGCAGTTTTTGAATAAGGCTATGGTCACACCCATTGGTCACATCGGTGAGAGATAGAGGAAAGAGCTAGAGAAACCAAGCTCCATTTCAGGGATCGCAACATGGAGTGTCGAGACACTTGATCACACGAATCCTAAAATACCGAAGAGTGGAATGCCAAAATGAATGCAAGACTAATGAAAGTCATCCAACGGTGCAGATGAAATTGAATCAAATCGGAGGGCTATTGTTGCACGTCACAGTGTAACTGCCAGAAACAACTGATGGTTTCTGCTAGAGGACTCAAAGACACTTTGGGGTGATTGACAGAGGACGTGAAGAATCTCAAGGGATCTGCAAGTAGAACACTGACTATTCATGGAGGCGATTGACAACTGGATGAGCATTGGAGCCTGTAACTGCAACAGAGTAGTTGAGCTTGACTATAACAGAAGATGAAGAATCTCAACTGTTGGTAATGAGAAGTAACTTGATTATGACACCTAGTGATGATAAACACATGGGATGAACAAACAGAGAAGTTGGAGAGTTTCCATGATGAACAGGCAGAGCACTCAACATGTAGAGCATGTAGAACCATTGGATATAGGTCATGCACAAGATGCATAGAGAGTATAAGAATGTTGAAAAAAAGAAGAGATCGGTGTGGTTGCGGTGGTGAGTGATGCATGTGTGAAGAAGGAGGTGGAGGGCAGTAGCTGAAATGGACAAAAGACAAAAGGTGCATGGAATGGGAATGGGGTAGAGAGAAAAAGAGGTAGAAGAGAAGAATGTGCAATGCATGCATGAAGGAAGACAGTGAGGAAGACAAAGCAGGGAAATATTGCAGAACAGTGATGAGACTGGTAAGCTATTGTTGAACACTATATCACTGTAATAATTTTTAGTAACTCATATTCATAAACTAGGGTGGTAGGGAGGTGCTAGGGAGGACAGGTCTCCTCAGAGGTTCAAGTGGGTGCTTGAACATAGGGAGTTGTAGCTTCCATCTAGTTGGTGCTAGATAAACCAAGGAGTTGGTGCTTCCTTCTAGTTGGTGCTAGAGAAACCAGAGAATTGGTGCTTCCTTCTAGTTGGTGCTAGAGAAAATAGAGAGTTGGTGCTCTCAGCAACTAGCAGCTTTCAAAATAGAGGTTGCAGCCTCATTATGAGTTGGTGCTCATATGTATGATAATGTAAAGAATGTAAATAATACTTATAATATAAAGAAGAAGAGGTTTTTACCCTTTATGGGTTTCCTCGGGAAACATCTGTCTTTGTGTATCTCATATATGTGATTGATGTTGAATGTGTCATTGCTTATTTCCCTGCATTATTGTGATTATCATTGAGTGTCTAGTAAAGAGATTAAAAAGAAGCATAATTGTTTAAGCACGGTAACAACTGATTCACCCCCCCCCCTCTCATTTGCTTAACAAATTTTCTATCGTGTGTTGTTCGAGGAAGAGAATGGAGCGATGATGTCCATCATCCCATGGGATGTCGTCCTCAGACATAATAGACATAATCATCTTGTCTGTGGGAAAAATGACGTGAAAAGGATCAGGAGATGAATCACCAATAGAGGGGGTAGACGGGGTTGCCGATTGAATGGCCTGATAAGCAAATTCAACCGAACTCATAGGCATTTGTTTGCCATAGTGAAGACAATCACCGGGATCGGGTACAATCCACGGGTCGTGAGACTTAGGGGATTCTCGAACAGAGGAAGAAATCATGTTGATCGAGGTGACAAACGGAGGAGAATGTCGATTGGTGGGATTGGGAATGTACCCATAAAAGTAGAATCTTTAAGAAGACCCACACCAACATTCTCGTATCCAGGGGGTGTTTTTGAAATGAAAGGTACGTTGCTAGTATGAGAATTAGAGTTAAAGAAGGCTAGTTGATCTATAGTAACCACTTTTCCTTGGTGTGGGAAACGTAACACACGGAAATGTGTGGATACAAATGCATGCATGGAATCAATCCAGTTGCGGCCAAGTAAGAGGTTGTAATCGAGAGGTGCATCGAAGACCTCAACCTCAACATTGACTATTTTTCCTTCTAACGTAGTAGGCAACAAAGAAAGAACACCGTATGGTCTAAATATAGAGCCATTAAATGCTTTGAGTGTGTTGTGTGATTCAGTTAAGGGAGGAGAGCCAATGGCTTTCCAATAGGCAACAGACATGACGCACGTTAAGGCACCTTCATCAATAACTGTTCTACAAATGTTCTTGTCTACGACAACAACTTGTATTTGAAAAGGTAGTTGAGGAGGTTGCCTTGGAATGTGATATTCCAGGTCAAAGATTATCAAGTTTGTATCCATGGGGTCGATTCCACCAATATCCTCTAACAGTGCCTTCCGTTGCGTGGGGAAACTTTGAAGGACTTCGAGAGCTGACATTGCAGAGGGTGCTTGTGCAAGATCTTCTACAATGTTGTAGTTCTGGGCAGCACACACGTGAGGGTTGAAGGTAGACTTTCAAACAACACCCTTTGGAGGAGGGTGGAGCACTGTATCGAGGTTCAGTCATTTGAGATGAAGAGGACCATTGGGAGGTGAAGTCATGGGAGTCATCTGTACCAATTAAGGTGGTGTATCATCAACTTTCTTCTTGGAGGGGGAATAATCTTTGGCCCGAGTGGCGATAGCAATGTCATTTTTTTTTTAATCACCCATGCACATTAGGACGTATGAAGTAGTAGAAGAGGAGGGTTGGTCATGAATGACCAATTGGGCCTGTTGCTGAGAAGGGAAAGGTTGTGACAAGACAACATGTGTAGGAGGTTTCGGGGTCCCTTGAAGGAACTTAGTGACTTCAGCTCGTCTCAGAAAATCTTTCGTGTAGTGATCATCACCAAATATAAGACACGAATATCGCAGTTTACACTTATCCTTATCATCAATAGGTTGTGTTTTAGTTTTTTCAGATTGGGAGTTATTTTTATTCTCCTTGTTCTTTCCCTTCCCTCTTTTGGATTTATTTTTACTGCCAGGGGTAGATTGAACAGAGTTCACTTCAGAAGTCTTGCCGGTGGAAGGGGTGGGAGTCAGAGCATTATGTACATTAGAAGCATAAGACTTGGGGTTGGTGTGAGGGGCTAATGTAGATTTCGTGTCAATGGAAAAAGTGCCAATCACACTATCAACAACATGAGAAGCTGTTGGGGTGGTTGAGGTAGTTGTGGTGGAAGGATGAGGAGCATTAGGGAGTAATCCATAAAGGGTACCTGTCTGTGAATAGACGAGGTCGAGGTACTAGGAACGACCGATCGCCTATTCTTTGGTGACAACTACACCCATGGAAATGTCTCGAGAGATGTCATTCACAAAGGATTTCATGAACCATTCTACCAATAATTGATCAGGAAGATCAAGTTTGATTAAATGTCTTCGTCGTCTCCACTCATGTATGCGATCAAAGATATGAGTGGCTTTACTTTTCTTGAAAGAACTCAAGATCTCAGTTCTCGTTTCATAATGGATTGGTAACTGGTAGTGAGTAAGGAAAGCCATGGTGAGGGTATTAAAGTCGGAGAAGAAGCCTCATGGTAATTCTATATACAACTTTGCAGTCGAACTGGTAAGGGTTCGTTGGAAGAATATTAACCTAATGGAGTCGTCCATCAAGGAGTTGGATGAACACCAAAGGTGAAAAGTCATTACGTGGTTGTTTGGATCCTCTCCTGGTTTACCATCAAACTTGGGAATGTCTGATGGTAGCTTGGCCGGTATGATGGGCCAGTGGGGAGAATGAAGGATAGGGTCGTTCAAGATCCTAGACAAATCAAGAAGGTCCAAAGTGGCCAGAAAGGGTAATTGTCTATTCACGTGGGGGTACTGGTGACTTTGGGGAGGAAGTCTCGTAGGTATACCAGTCAGACCGTAGGCCATTTTCATGTAATGCGGAGATCCAAGTAGATTCGGTTGTTGGTGTGGTGGCATGTATCCCATAGGCTTATACTGGTTAGGAATATTCCCTTGAATAGGGACATTTGGCAGAATATTCCAACCCCAAATAGGATTGGGTGGACCTGGGTATGGCTTGCCTGCACTAGGGGGTAGGAAAGAGTTGGCTTGAGGCTGGTGCCCCCCAGTCAGTTGAGGATTACCTTGGGTAAGATGGTTCCAATACTGGACCAAGGCTGCAGGTATATTCTTCCCATGGGGTGGGATAGTTGGGGGTTGTCCTCCAATTGGGGGTTGACCTCCATATGGGGGTTGGCTTCCTAAGTTAAATTTTCCACCAACAAAAATCTAATAATTAGGTGTGAAAGACTGAGTAGTTCCACTAGGGCTGGCTCCACTGGCATAAGGCGGATAAGACCCTCCAAAGGGGACATGAGGAAGCGTCGAAATAAAATCGGCAACAATATTATGTCCAAGAAGGGGAAAAACTATAGAAGCTATGGATGGACCTTGAGTAGGGTTAGGGATAGAATCATTTTATGCATTATACCTAGGGGGAAGGGGTGGGGTAGGTCTAGGTGAAAGTGGTGTGCCGATGGGAGCTTGGCCAGCCACTGTATTCCCAGTGGGAATATTCGTAGCATCTGGGACTATTGTAGAATGGGCCAATTGAAGGGGGATGGTCATGTTTGGGTCAATGGACTGGGTGTCTGATCCAAGAAAGAGATAGGCAATCATAAGGATGGTTGGTTCTATGGGTATTGCGTCTGTATCAGACGTTTCAAGTAAGTCAGCTATGACAGATATATTGACACATGTTTGTGGGTTAAAAATATCCTGCACCGTACGGGGTGGGGTTTGAAAGATGTTAGTACCCCAAAAAGGATCCTGGCCTTCAAGGCCTGTGAAAGGTCCGGTCGCTATTCCAGAAGTTTGAACAACGAGATCTCTGGATGAATTTAGCTAGAGAATACATCTCGCAGAATTGGGAGGAAGTCGGAGAGATTCTAGAGAATCTGTAATTCAAAATTGATTTAAGGAGTCAGTTCTTTCCACTCGTGGAGTGGCAATGTCTTGGACTTCATTCTGTTGAGGAGAGCCCTCTAGCGGGTTGGTATGCAAGGGTTGAAAACCTTCCAGATCTTCTGGGGGTAATCCTTGCATTCTACGTGAGTGACGTGGAGAGTCGATGTTGGCTGAGCTAAAAATCAAACAAAGAAACTCAATGGCCACTGTGGAAACGAACAACACACACTAATATAATCTAGGAATCAAACCAAGCAAATTGGACCTTCTTATTTTGAGGTCACTAGTTGGTGATGAAATCCAATGTCATGAAATCAAGATAAGAAGGGGCTAGGCTAGGGTGGAAAAGTTACGTTGACGACCTACTTAACGGACTTATGCCTTGGTGCAAGCTTCCATGAAGTAATTGTGGATTTACCCTCCAAGGAGCCTGAGTGAGTTTGGCCAACATCGATTCTAGGTACCATGAAGACTTGCCCCTCCACAGTCACCTTGTGTAAGACCCTAAGAAGATAGGCCACTAAAGTTACCACCAATAACAATGATGCCTGGGGAGACAGTCGACAGTCCGATCCACACACAAGGGCAGGGTATCGAGCCCGAAATCAACTTGAAAGGCTTCCACTCATCATTGTGGGTATACCTTCAAGTTACCCCCATAATATGTGCAATCTCTACACTGAGACCAACAAAGCAGGGTGAGTAACTCTGCCAATCTCAATGCGACCTCAGGTTTGACCCTTGTGTGAGAAGAGCTTCCCAGGATAAAATGTTGCAAATGGATTTCAACACTCTCTATCACAAGATACTATTGTATGTTTTGTGCTTTGGAGAGTGTGTATCACAGCCTATTCCAAAGCGCTAGCCTATCTAATGTTGGTGTGAAAGATCCTAGAAAATAAAAGTTACTAAGTAAATTTTATGATTATGCAATGTAAGTTACTAAGACTTTCAAACAGACAAGCACTCAGATCTCAGAATCAGAGATTATACCCTTGTTGATAAAAAATCAATAAGTAGGAGCTGGAAAAAATGATTTAGAATAGTTTCCGATCTCTGAAAACCAATCAATGGCAAGATTTTAATTCAGCAAATAGTCGAATAATGACACAAGAAGTTCTTCCCAGATGCTCAGACAAAGCTGGGCATCAACAAGACAGGAAAGCTTAATTCCAAACAAAAATTTCAAATGGGTTTATAGGCTAGCTATAGGGTTCAATGTGAAAATCAGTGGAGTTCGCAAGCTAGACACAGGTAGGGTGCGAACATGTCGCACTGGTTTGAATAGTGAGGTGCGAAAATCATGGGTTTTTGCAGGTCTCCATGTAAGTACAATGCAAACCTGTTTGTAATCAAAGAAATTTGGAAAAAAGGGACAACAATCTAAGTGAACTTCTAGGTCCATAGAGTCTATGTGGATCTCCCACAAACTCAGAGACTGGTTGGAACTGAAAAATATAGGCTAAGAGCAAATGGCCAACAAAAAACCATGAAACAGGATCTCCCTAGTGGAGTCGCCAATTTTGTTATAGGAAAAATCGGTATGTGCAGACACTAACTGATCTCCCTAGATCCACTTGGATCTAGAACAAAATAGGACAGGACATGACACTTTCCCTAAGTTACAATCATTGAATCTACCATCAAGTAAGGAATAAATGACATACCTTAAGATATAGCTTCCTTATGTCTTTGTTGTCCCTACTTCACCTCGGTGGCCTCGTAATATCGAATCTGCAACAACATGTATCGACCAAGGTGAAAGCGACAGTAATACATTCAATGAAAACCTAAACATGTGATCAAGGAATCATGTAATAGAATAAGAGTGATTTTATGAGAAAGGGACATGTCACTATATCATATTAAATGAAAGTAGAAGGTACAACCAGATCCCCTTGATGTCGCAAGCTTCCTTTCGGTGGTCCTTTGTTCTGACACACACAATTGCTCCGAACTTGTATGAAGAAGATCCACTATGGCTTGATGGACAAATGGAGGCCTCAAGCATCAATTCAAATAGGGTTTCTCTCACAACTCTGAACCTATTCTTTCATCAATTATTTATTCAATCTTGCTTAACCTTTTCCATGAGAAAGCTTTCACTATATAGGAGAAGGAGAGATGGTCAAAGAGATGAGGAGGATCCCACTAAATCTGAGAAGTTAGTAGGATGCCAACCATGCGAATGCCAACTCATTTTCTAGAAGATCCTCTTCTAGAACCTTCATAACCTCTTCTTCCCTTTTTAGCTTTGAAACAGGTTCACACCTTGCCTATAGAGAAAACTGTGAACTCCTCGCAAGCCAGGTATATAGCAACCTGCGACAATTAGAGTTTTCGCACTCTGCACCATATGCAGCCTGTGAACCCACTCTAAAAATGTTCTTTGTAGAGGAAGACAACAATCACTTTTCTCAAGAAAAAGTCTTCATGAGTGCTTGAACACAATCACTGTAGAGACATCCCTAGAGTGACCAAAATCATGTGTAACACATATGTGTAGTGTCACTGATCTTCAGTATCATCCTTCTGCAATTGCTAACTTGTAGACTTCCCTTTTCTATTTTAGATAAAAATTGGGCTTTGATACAAAAAATGATGACCTCTTGGCCTATTATTCCCACAGGTGCATAATTCTTATTTAATTATCCTGCAACTATAGACCTAATTTGCTTCTAAATCCAATGTGTGGACCTAAATTTCCTCCTTTAACAGAGATCGAAATTATCTTTGTTTATGTAGCTTTATATTTTCTACGAGAAGCTCTCGTTTCAGCCTCAAATCCTTCCTTAACATATTTTTTGTAGTCTCTTTTATCACACCATTCCATTAGCACTCAAAACCAGGTGCTCATTCTCTTAAGCATTATAAACTTGCACTAAATCTCCATTCACCAACTCATAGGGGATTAATTCATCTTTCACTCTTCGTCATTGATCATCACATAAAGGATTATCTTGATTTGTCATTAGAGTGTGGAATCAGACTCCAACGAAACACCTCTCCTATCGAACCTTGAAGATGTGCATAATCTCCACCATTGATCTATTCTTCCATGTAATTGTTGTTGTTGTTTGGACTTATCCTATCGGACTTCTCTCCTGCTATGCACCCTTTCGGTATCTGACTATTGGAACGTCCTCTACTGTCAATTATTAATATCTATTGTCCAAATCTCTTTAAATTTCACTTCTGCTACAACAAGTCTTCATCAATCAACTTGCACGTGTCTGCCACATGTCACCTTTACACTCATGGATCCAATGTTTCCACTTTTCATTCACTAGTGCCACCTATCCTAGTTATTTTCAGCTGCCACATGTCTCTTCCATAGTTGTTGATCTATTCAAATCTAAATAGACCTCATCCATTGATTGGTGTCCTTCTATCAGAGTTCCTCCAGCTCGTGGACTATACCGACTCCTATAAATCCACTCCAACAGCCAATAAAATGTTTCCACGCATCCTCTTTTGATCTCTCAACAAACTATGATAGAATATTCTTCGATTCCCTGATTTCAAAGTGGTGAAACATCCCCATTTTTATTGATGCCGAATGAGTGGTATCGAAGAAGAATATTCTTCGATATTATATTTCTCGGAGTGTTGTAACAAGCTCTGGAAACTAGACTTCAAAAATTTCACTCTGAACCGCTTGACACTATCCCATAAGCTTTGAATACTAAAGACAATATGGTCATTGATCTAGAAGAGATCCACTCCATATCTAATCTCGGTCGTCCAAATCCTTAAACATAGAAATAAAGTCTTGGTGCGATGAATCAATGATCATGATTGATTATTTTCCTTGGTTCGATGATTCTTGTTTCTCAACACCTACTAAATGGTTTTGAACTCTTTTCTCTGAAGGGATATGACCCTCAATCAACTTGTGCACAAACAAGAACTTAACTTATTTTCTTCAATGATCTTAAATTCATTCCATGATGAATTCGACCGATAATTCTTGCCTTGGATACATTGATCTCTTTAATGATCGATGATCACTCACGATCCATCTTCTTTGGTAAGAATATTTAACTCTGTTGGATGCATAACCTACACACACTCATGGAATGTTTGATCTGGACTATAATAATTTCACAGAGATATCAATAAAACAGAAATGCATCCACTCTCACACTAACACAAAGATCCCATAAACATAGAATTCTATTAATGAATTGTTGTACATAATTTACATAAGACATTGAGTCTTCCTGGCCTCATTTACATTTAATTGGTCTCTCCCTGACCTTAGGCCACACTTGGCCTCTTACACACTCCTGTAATTCTCCTCTTTTTGTCTAACTCGAACCATTTCCTACATCCCTTTTAATTCCTTAGGCTTACATATATAATTACAATCGATTATGACACCATAATTTGGTTCAAATCCTAAAATATCTCAACTAAGAATTTCTCAGATCCAAAAAATCCTCAATATATCTACACACACCTAAAGATCTCTCTAAATATTACAAACTCTCGAGATCTACTTAAACAAGACAGATTTGATTTAATAAATCTCAATTTAACAACCCCTATCATATGCAATTCTTCTAGAATTCATAGGAAAATACAATTATTCAAACTTAGGAAACCCACTCCCATAGTAAATTCAAAGACCCCTAGGTCTAATCACCAATATTTTTTTTGGAGGAAAAATTCTCATGTATCAATTACCAAGTCACAGAAGTTATTAATATCCTCTCAGACACTAGATAATCAATAAATTCAATGGTTGTTGCAAAATTACAACATTAAAATAATATATAACAATAATTAATGTTTTGCAACAACAATAAGAAAAATTGCTCACAAGTATGGCAATTGAACATAGAAATTAATCCTTCAACATGTACAATAATATCCAATTGTTAGACTATGATTTCGAGTAATTTTAACCACTAATTCAAGTACATATGCAACAATTAAAGTAAACCCTAGTGGTTGTGGCAAAATTTTATAACAAAAACAATAAATATCATTTTTTTTCTAAAATTAGAGTTAGTAGCATTAGTAAAATCACTTTGAAAGATAATGCTAATTCTAAAGGTACTTTTCACCATAAGGAGGGTTCTATACTAGTGTCATTGTCTTTTCTAGGGAAAATGGAGTCAAGTATGAAATACTTGAAGAAAGACTTATATAATTTAGAATAATGAAGTTCAAACCCTAAGGTGCAAAGCCTCTTGGGCCTTAGCACTAAACCTTCAAGAAAATGATTTCTAGGATGCAAAGCCTGTTGGGCCCTAGATGTTGTTTTCCCTCTTCTAGATGACCTAGGTCAAAGATAAAATGACTAAGATCAMAACCTTAAGGTGAAAAAMTTCTTGGGCCTTAAGCCTGTGAATCTTAGCAAGAGACTAAGTCTCTTAATGCCTTAACCAATCTTGGACAAACAAAAGTATTAAAGGAGAGAAAGACTTATGTCTCTTACCTAGGATTTTACCAAACAACGTAACATGCGACAAGAAATCAATTATCACATTATACCATGAGAAAGAATATTATCCTAAAGAAAATTAATTACTTCCATAAATCATTATGCCAAGAGAAACTTGAGTTACAACAAGATATCATCAAAGGAAGCAAACCATCTACAAAAATATCATCTTCCAA
Organism: Picea mariana; assembly: GCA_032191745.1. Taxonomy (NCBI): domain Eukaryota; kingdom Viridiplantae; phylum Streptophyta; class Pinopsida; order Pinales; family Pinaceae; genus Picea; species Picea mariana. Next base: position 19,853 of record JASDQU010588427.1, read on the forward strand.
GAGTAGCGCACTAGATCCAAGAGACAAAAGAGAAATAGAGCAAAATTTTCTAGAGTTATCCACCCACAAGTGTGAGAGAAAGTGATCATGAAAATGATATGGAGTGTTAGACTTATTTATAAGGTAACCCTAGTGCTCAATTATTCACAAAATGCCAATAATTCATCTTACAAGCGAGTCTGACTCCTCAAATTACCCTCTACAAATGATAAATTATGAAAATAAGACAATAATGGTTACATGTGTGGTGATATCAAGCCTTGAATGGACTAGGAGGGCCTCTCCAAGTCCATGTGTCATTGTCCAAGGTGAAAGCATTATGGGATCATGACATGCTACATCCCAAGTCATCACATGGTGTCCAAGTGGCAACAAACCCCATCATCTCCATCAAACCATAGCATGACATCATCATCTAAATTCCTAGAATCCAGGATGTAAAGGATGGAATCTAAGGAGGAGAAATGAATATGTCATCTATGTGTGTCATGCAATCATCTCCTAGTACAGTCCTCCATCCAATGCATGATAGTCTCTAGGCTATAGAGCCTAGTGTGTGGGATTATTTCCCATCTCTCTTCCACCATGAGCATATCTAGCATTAACGAGCCCATTTTCCCATTTTCAAAGGTCCATAAGATGTGAGAGACAATATCTAAGTGTGTCAACCCATTGGGTGACTCAATTCTCTACATCACACATGCCATATCCTGCAATAAAGGCACAACATCCTTGGTGAAATCTTGGGGCATTCTTCAAAGTACCATGTTAAGGACATCCAAATCAAAACAAAGCATGAAATCAAGTAAATCCAATGTTCATAAGTCTATATACAAGTCCTTTGATCATACAAATTAAGCTATTACTCAAGATATAATCCACATAAAATTTTCACATCAAGTATCCCCTTCAAATTTCACATTAGCTCAAGACTTTATGTAAGTTGTCAATTTTGAATATGGGAGGACCTTGATCAAACCCTATTAGGTGTGCCACCCAAAATGGTGAAAGAAAATACCTAAGTAGAGGGATATGTCTCGGGGGAAGCATGAAAGAAAATAACCCTTCAAGAGTAAGTGTTATAGTGGTACATATAGAGGTTACTTCATGGCTTATGGTGTCATTGAATCCACTTCTATGAGTGCCTTTGTGGAGGTTGTGATTGCTCTTGAGTTATTACTTTCTAAGCGCTACATTTTTTGAACCCCTTAATCTTCCTTTTTATTTTCCTCTTATCACATTTGCAAGTCCCGTTTATAAGGTTTCAAGCTATAGAATCATTTATTGGGACTAGGGTGAATGCAGAAAGGGTGGAGCTCAAGTATGGACTAGCTTTTGAGAATCCTTTGTTATTTTCTCTTTCTTTCTTTAGCATTATTATTTATTTATTCTTATTTTTCTAGAAACTGCAATCAACCTATGGGCCTTTAGTCCCTCTTCTCATGAGAGAATGAACCATGACCCATTATCGAAGTTTAGTACATTGTTATGGGCTCCATGATGGTAAGTGTTAAGTATGGTAGGAAACTGAACATTACCCCTGTTAGGGCCCCTCAATTGTACCCCTTTTCCTTGGGGGTGGCAACACAGGACTATGGCACAGATGTTGGTCACCAAGGTGAAACAAGGAAACAAACATAACTTCTTGAGATTATGATCCATTATCCAAATTCAACCAATGATTCCCATTCACATGCATAGTATATTAAGTACAACACCTCGTATGAAAAAAGGACTAACACACCTCTTGGTGAAGTTGGATTACCATATCCCATATACTTTCATTGATTGGATGTGATGATCTTGATTGATACAAAGTATAAAATGCAATATGAGGGGGGATTCTATGGTGGACATGTTGATCATCATCATCAATGGGATCATTGTCTTCATTGTGGGCCATGAGACTTGATCTCCTCTAGTTACCCCTAGGATGGGGAGAGGGGGGGGGGTGTGGTTTGTAACATGGAATACAAGTATTTGTGTTACATGCATGTCCAACATCAAGAAGTCATTTTAAATTTATGAAAAAAATATTGTTGGCAATTGTAACAGATTGTATGATTGGCCATGTAACAGATTTTGGTATTGCAAGATTAATTGGTGCAACCTTTACTGTTTCACTTACTTCAACACTTGCTTTGAA
>JASDQU010588428.1:36780-54177 GCA_032191745.1 Picea mariana
GGAGAACTATGCAACACACGATTTGGAGTTGTTAGCCATTGTATATTCCTTGAAGGTTTGGAGAAACTACCTTGTTGGATGAAAATTTGAACTAAAGATGGACCACTATAGACTACAACAAATCTTTATGCAAAGTGACCTGAACGTGCGACAACCGCGTTGGTCAGAATTTCTTAGCGAGTACTATTTCGATATTTCTTACATAAAAGGAATAGTGAATTGAGTGGTAGATGCATGAAGTTGGAGACCACGTGTCTTTTTAGTATTGGCACTTCAGACGAATCTACATGAAAATATTCTAACTTTATCGTGCGATGATGACTAGTACAAAAAGGTCAAGGATTTTATCAGACAAAACACAATAATGGTACCAAGATTTGAAGGAATTATGTTGATGAAGATGGATTATAGAGGTTTAATAATCGGGTTTACGTACCATCGAATGATTATTTGAGGATTTTGATCCTAAATGAGTCTCACAAAGCAGTGTACATGGCTTGCTCGGGAGTCATGAAGATGAGGGCTAACCTTAAACCCTTATTCATGTGGAAGGGATGAAGGAAAACATAATCAATTATATGGCCATATGTCTAGAATGTCAGCAAGTGAAGGTTGAACATAGACATCCAACAGGATTACTACAACCACACGCTATTTTGGAATTGAAATGGGAGGTCATTTCATTGGATTTCATTGTTGGATTGCCACTACCGGCAAGGAGACACAAATCGATTTTTTTTATTGTTGACACTCTAATGAAGAGTGCTCCTTTTATTCTTGTGTGTATGATGTATCAGGCACCTAACATAGCTAGATTTTTCATCAGTGATATTGTGAGGCTACATGGCATGCCAGAGAGGATTATCCCGATCGAGGATCATTGTTTACCGGGTGATTTTGGACTAGTCCCAAGAGGAATTGGGAACCCAACTTAACTTTATTACTGCATATCACCCGAAGACAGATGGGCAGACTGAACGAACAAACCAAATCCTGTAGGACTTGTTTTGTATGTATGTGATGGACCAATAGAAGCATTGGGATGAATTCTTGCCAGTGGTAGAATTCGCATATGACAACAGTTATGAAAGCACCATTAACATGGAGATTTCGAGTTTCCTTACGGATGACCATGTCAGATGCCTTGGATTTGGGATCATCTTGAGGATAAGGTCCTGGTGGGACCAAAAGAGACCCAAGAAATGGAGGAACAAATGCAAACAAAAGACAAAAGATCAAGGAAGCGCAGGATCGACAAAAGAGTTATGTTGATGTGCATCATGTTGACCATAGTTATGAAGTTGGTGACCGAGTCTTCTTGCGGTAGAAAACACATAAGAGTTCGATCTAGTTGGAAAGGGTGATAAACTCTTTCCTAGGTTTGTGGGATCATGCGATATTGTGGAAAAGAGAGGGTTTTGGCCTATTCACTAGCCTTGTTGGATCCTTGAGGCGTATGTGCAATGTATTTCTCGTCTCTATTTGAGACATTACTTAAGTGATCCTACTCATGTTTTGACTTGAGTACCTTGCAAGTATTGGATGAGAATGCACTCATGGATGAGTCGATCCACATTATGGATCATCGCATTCGACAGCTATGGTGTCGAACAGTAGATCAGGCAAGGTACAGTGGGACAACTACAGTCCACACTCAGAAACCTAGGAGGACACATATGATATGCGCCAACAGTTTCCATTTTTGTTTGATAGATAGACTTATGATAGTGTGATACACATTATTTCGGGACTTATATACTGTGAAACTTCCAGATGAAGTTTAGACCAAGAGGGGGTGTATGTAACATCCCACTCTTGCACGCACTGAGCGAACTTATTCTTTGAGGATGCTTTCTTGGAAGTGATCTGTATTATTATACTCTCAGGTGTTTGATTATGATTATGAGACATTATTTATATGATGACATGTATTTTGCTACATTGACATAGACAGGTGTTATTGACTTGGTTCTTCTGAGTGTGCAGGATTTTGGACCTCAAGGATACAAAGGCATTGATGAAACCCTTGGGTTCTAGACCGAGTCAGGGAGTGGACAAATGGGGTTTGATTGTTGTATATATGACCTATGTGCATATGATTAGATGTTATGATTATGGATTTTATTTCTGACATGATTCGTTGATGATGCAGGTTGAAGATAGCTTGTCGACCATACTCACGCGTGGAGTAGAGGGGTCACACACGACTACCATAGAAGTTGAGGGAGAGGTGTGGAAAACAACCATGCCACAACCTACTAGCACTCCCGCCATGGCTCAAAATTTAGGTTAATGATTACCTAGTTCGAGAAGACCCACAATGTCATGAGGGCAGACTGTGATAGTCGCTCACGATGATTCTAAGGGGTGCACAATAAGGCAGGGGCCTTATTCCTTAGAAGCCCTTAGTCTCCCACAAGATCAATTGATAGAGTATTGACTCCAAGGGTTTTGATGTCTACCAATTCATTCAAGAGGTGAGTGGAATCCTTGGAGCACATAGTGCGTCTTGAAGGGAACGTCATGCAAGAAAAATAGAATTAGGCGAGTGGCACCCTTGGAGCACAGAGTGCATCCTGAAGGGCACAGTGCCCAAGGGAAACAAAATGAGGTGAGTGGCACCCTTGAAGCACCTAGTCCTCCTGAAGGGCACGTTGCATTGTTAACTAATAAGTGAATAAACCTAGATGGCCTTAGAACGAATAATGTGATAAGAAATATTTAAAAACAATTTCTCTAACAAAATGTCGACTAGCCTAGGAAAATAAAATCTAGGTCTAAGTGACACTTGTGGTAGAAAATAATAATAATAATAATAATAATAATAATAATAAATACTAATAATGATCTTTAAAAATGTGATGAGAAGGGGGTTAAGCCATTCAATTAATTTATAAAAATCAAATTACTTTGAGGGATTACATTTTTAACAAAAAGAGAAATAATTGTTTTGTTACTTATGCTAATTAAAAAATTTATTAATTAAAAAGAAAAAGGGGAAAAAGGAAATTTCCTACACTTGTTAAATTGAGTTTTAGATAAAAAGGGAAAGAGGAAATTTAAAAGAATTGGGAAACTAAGTGAAAAGGGGGGGAACATAAAGAGAARGGGAAACATAAAGAAAAAGAAGAATGACTAACTTAGTAAGGTATCTTGCCTTTAAGAACTTTCTTAATTGAACTCAACTAGTAAGGGGCTAATGTGACATCCCCCCCAAGAAAAAAAAAAATATTTTTGTGTGCTGGAAATTTATTTYCGTTTTTGGCAAATTCGAATCTGGAAATTTTTTGCCATTTTTGGCAATTTCGAATTTTGAATTTAATAATTGTATTTAATTATTGTGACTGTTGAGCAGAGATCTATTTGGACTCAACTAACTGTTTGACTATGACACTTGTATCAGAAAAAAATATTTATATTAACTACAGGAGGACAAATGGAACAACCATGTTAAAAATCATCTGACCATGACTCCATGAGTGGGGAACAAGTTGGAACTTACTCTAGGCTGATGATTACAAGTGGAAAATCATATATTTGGCTACTGGAAGCCCCTAAAAATCAGGGATTAAGAAAGATACGAAAGTCCCCAAAGGAGGGAAAAGACTTAGGCAAAAAAAATGGATAAATAGCATATGTGAGGAGGCAAGACATTGCCAAGTATGCTGGGAAAGGATTTATGAGCTCTATTGTTGTTATGAACACTGCGGATTGAGTGTGAGGCAAGAGGAGATTGCTAAAATAGAATCACCTTGTTGTTATGAGCAGTATTAAGTAAGTGTGAGGCAAGAGGATAACCGTTGGAATTGAAAGACATTGTTGAGGAGGAGTTTCCAAGTTCGCCCTCATGGATTCATGGTCAGGATAGGGGGTGAATCGGGCAAGTGACTTTGGATTCCCTATTCTATGGTTGGGAGGAACGTGGCTATTCCCTTTGTCTTCCCATGGATTGGATTCAAATATGTTGATCTACCCCTCTCTATTATGAATGGCTATGTTTTTACTTCGATGTCATATTAAATCTGAACTGGAATGATGTCCACTCTCTGTCTGAATGATTTTTCTAATGCATTGTATTGATTAAATCGAAACTGTAATTTTTTCCATTTTGTTTGTTGAGGGGAATATATGTGAAGGAAATTTGTAACTATATTTCTATAAGTAAGTAAGGAAAGGAGGAGATTAACGTCAATGAGGCAAATCCTCTCTGTAGATAAATCCCCAGGAGACCAAAATCAGATCCCTCGGAACATCATTTATAATGACCAATCTCTGATTGAATGATATTATTAATAATGTATTTACATAGGTGCACAGATCTAGTACTGTTGACATTTAATGCATTGATTAAAAGAGGCTCTAAGTGAATAATATAGAATTTACCGTATACATAAAATTTTATCCTTTGTGCCCTTCTATGCGTATAAACTCATAATTTTAGATTTTTAGAATTTTGTCAGGTAAACGGATATAGAATCCTTCTACCCCTGCTGTTTTCACTGAACGAAGGTAAGAATCCCAATACAAGGCAAAAATCTTAGAGCTATGAAAATAATGTCAATTTCGACATTCGGGACTTGCGGGTTACACTTATGCGAAGTTCCCTTGCTTTTTCAAACCCCGAAATCCCATAGTGCGGGTCCCACTTTCCTATCTTTTTCGCAATTCAGAAGTTGTTGTATGTTGGATGTTGACTTTCAAAACCCCGAAACCCTGAATCCTAAAATCCTGAAGTGTTGGTCCCACATCCTTTCACTTTTTGGAATTCTAGAGTTGTTGTGTATTGTTGTTTGGTTTTTGAAAACCCGAAACCCCGAACCCTGAAATTCTGAAGTGTTCGGCCCACATACTTTCACCTTTCGAAATTCAGGATTTTTTGTGTGTGGTTGATTAGCATTTGAAACCCCGAAACCCGGAATCCTGAAATCCTGAAATGTTAGTCCACGTTCCTTTTCGTAATTTTGGGAATTGTTTGTGTTTGATGTTTTGTCTTTTGAAGTCGTGAGATTCTAAATCACAAAATCCCAAAGTGCTAGGCATGTTTTTTTTTCATTTTGGAAGTTTGTTTATGGTGATGTTTGGGCAATAGAACTCACAAAGTCCCGAACCCCGAAACCCTGAAATGCGGGCCCCACCTTTCCTTTTCGCATTTCAGAAGTTTGTTTATGTTGATGTTTGGCCACTGGAACTCATGAAGTCTCGAACCCCGAAACCCTGAAAGGTGGCCCCCACCTTTCCTTTTTGCATTTCAGAAGTTGTGTACTGATGATGTTTGGGCACTAGAACTCACGAAGTTCCAAACCCCAAAACCTTGAAATGTAGGTCTCACCTTTCCTTTTTTGCATTTCAGAAGTTTGCATATGCTGTTGTTTGGGTACTTGAGCTCACGAAGTCCCGAACCCCGAAACCCTCAAATGCAGGCCCCACTTTTCCTTTTTGCGTTTCGAAAGTTCGTATACGTTGAAGTTTGGGGACACTTGAACTCACAAAGTTTCGAACCCCGAAACCCTGAAGCGCTAGTCCAACCTTCCCTTTGTTTTGCATTTCAGAGGTTTGTATATGTTGATATTAGCTATTATATTTGCAAATTTTTGAACTCCAAAATCCTGAATGCTGGTCACTTTTCATGATTTCGGGAGTCGTTGTGTGTTGATATTAGTTGTTGTATTCGAGAAATCTCGAACTCCAAAATCCCAAAATGCTGGTCACTTTTTGCGATTTTGGGAATTGTTGTGCATTGATGTTGGCTGTTGTACTCGTGAAATCCTAAACTTCGAAATCCCGACATGCTGATCACTTTTCGCGATTTCGGGAGTTGTTGTGTGTTGTTTGGAGAATCTTTCCCCAATTTGAGGTATGGAAGTAACAGACCTGTTTACAAGTCACGCGTATAGTTAAACTTGTGCTGGTGTTATAGACATCATCAAATAATAAAATATTGGTAATTTTTACAAGACTTTAAATAACACTGAAGGGAGGAGTATACACTCATTGTATCATTGAGTAGGAAGTTTTAAGTTGCAGAGTAAAGACAATCAATGATAGTAAGGTCTCTAACAAACTTTCAAACTCAAGCTTTATAACAGAAGACTTAATTGCTTGAATCTCGAAACTATGCAAGGATAATTGTACAAAAAAAAAAAAAAACTGTTACAGTTTTTGAGGTACATTACATATGGTATCAGAGCAAAAGTTACAACACTGGGCCTGAACAGGGCCACATTAATTGCTTAGTATATATTCTGATTTATGAAAAAACTAATAAATCTTGTGGATTACAAACATAAAGCTTTTCTGTTTTGTGTTGAATAATGGCAGCTCAAGAAGGTGCAGAAATCAGGATGGAAGGRAATCCGCAGCAAGGACCTCCTGGAGATCCAATATAGAACAGTGATGGAAGCTCACCCACGGAGGTGTTGGAAACAATGATGAACCTTATTGTTGAACTACAGGTTTTCAAGGCTGACAATGAAAAATTGAAGAAGGCACAGTAGGAACAACAAGAGATAAATGAAGTCCTAATGTGTAGTATAGCAACCAAGAAAAGTCCAAAAGATGATAACCATGAGGAAGAGAAAGAATTATAGTGTGAAAATAGAAAAGGGAGACAGTTCATCTAAAGGGACACCTTTAACTGAAGACAAAACCATACCAGACAGAAAAAGAAAACAAACAAACCACCTTGAAGGAGAATTTAAAAAGATTAAACCAACTACTTTTGATGGAGAATCCAAGATAGGAGAAGAAGCCAAGGCATGGTTGTTGGACATCAAAGAATACTTCCAAATCTACAACTATTCCAACAACATGAAGGTTAGAATGTCCATCTACAATCTGAAGGGGAAGGTCATTATTTGGTGGAAAGACCTAAAATTGGCCAAGGGCCTAAACGAGAAACTGTTGGAATGGTCCGACTTTAAGAAGTATTTTAAGAAACAATACCTTTCTGAAAGCTATTATGAAAGGGGGAGAAAAGAATTATATGAGTTATGACTCATACAAATGATGCTGGAGGACCTTATAAATAAATTTCTGGAACTACTAAGGTTTGTACCATACATCTGGGAGGATAAGGTAAAAATCTAGCGATTCTTAATCTATTTACCACAGTCTTACAGGGACAAAATTGAGTTTGACAACCCCAAATCCTTGAGTGGGGCATTCAGGAAAGCACGAATGTGCTATGACCAGTATAAACAATGGGTAGAGTTTCCCAAGACCTGGAAGGATAAGAAGCAAGATGGAATAAACCAATGGAAGAAGGGATACTAGCCATCTCCTTATCAGAATGTAGCAAAAAGTTTTCCAAGGAAGGATTTTCACTCCAATCATCCTAACACGCAAGGCAGTGGTAAACTGGTAAACCTTGGAATGAAGAAGTTTGGGGACAACTCCCGTGAGCCATTAAAGTGTTGGGAGTGTGGAGAGCCTCATCTAAAGAGGAATTGTCCACATTTAGTTGCAGCAAACAGAACTGTTGTTCACAATTTGTAGGAGTCCTCGACAGTGGGTGACATGGGCAGAAGTCTGCGTCGGATAAATGCAACCATATATGGTCGACAAGCTGACCACTAGTCCTCGGTGGTAGAAGTCGAAGGTAAAACCCATGACACCCAAATTTCTGTTTTAATTGACCCTGGAGCTACATTAAGTTATATTACTCCCGATGTAGTAGAATCAAATAAACTTAAGAAACAAAAGCACGAAAAATCTTGGCTTGTACAACTAGCAACAGGTGCTAAAATAAAGGTAGTTAACTTTATTTCTAACCTTGAGTTCAGCTTAGATGGTCAAAAGATAAGGACAATATGAACATCCTACCACTAGGGTCTTATGATATTATTATTGGGATGGATTGGTTGGAACAACACAAAGAAGTACTAGATTGTTATACAAAGATACTTAGCTATAAAGATAATTTGGCACTGTTAGAACAACCCAAGGCATAACAAAAACTGTATTAGTTAGACAAGTTTCAGCGATGCAAGTCAAGAAATGTATTAGAAAGGGATGTCAAGTTTACACCATCCAAGTAACGAACCTATTAGAAAAAGAAGATAAGCCTAAGTTAGAAGACTTTGTTGTCCTATGTGAATTCAGAGACATGTTTGTTGATGAGATACTGGAATTGCCTCCTAGGAGAGAAATAGATTTCTCCATAGGCTTACTACCTGGATCAACCCCTATCTCAAAAGTGCCCTACCAAATGAGTCCACCAGAACTGACATAATTCAAAATACAATTACAGGAATTGTTGGATAAAGAGTATATCAGACCAAGTGTCTCGACATGGGGAGCACCAGTCGTCTTTGTGAAAAAGAAAGATGATACTCTAAGACTATGTATCGATTATAGGCAATTGAACAAATACCCTTTACCCAGGATAAATGATCTATTCAATCAAGTTGGGGGGGGCAAGATCTTCTCAAAATTGGATTTACGATCTGGATATCATCAAGTTAGGATAAAAGACCACGACATTAACAAAACATCTTTTCGAACAAGATACGGACACTACGAGTTTGTAGTCATACCTTTCAGACTCACCAATGCACCAGCCACATTTATGTGCTTGATGAACAACATTTTCATCCAGTACTTAGACACGTTCGTATTAGTATTTATCAACGATATTATGGTCTATTATAAAATGGAGGAGGAACATGATGAACACTTACGAATAGTTCTGCAAATACTAAGGAAAGACAAACTATACACAAAATTTGACAAATGTGATTTTTATCAAAAATAAATACAATATTTATGACATGTCATTTCCTCAGAAGGTATTGTCGTAGACCCGGAAAAGATAAAAGCCATTATGGAATGGCCAGTGCCTAAGGATGTGGCAGATATCTGATCATTCATGGGAATCACTGGATATTATCGCAGATTTATAGAAGGGTTCTCCAAGATAGCCTACACTATCATGTCACTACAAAAGAAAGGGACCAAGTTTAACTGGTCGCAAAAGTGTCAAGACAGTTTTAAGAAGCTAAAAGAATTATTGACATCGACGCCGCTCTTGAAGGTAGCAGACCCAGATAAAGACTTCACAGTATGTGTTGATGTAGGTAAAGAGGGACTAGGTGGTGTTCTAACTCTAGAAGGGCACGTGATTTGTTATGAGTCTCAAAAATTAAAGGAACAGGAAAAAAATTACATCACTCATGACTTAGAATTGGCAGCAGTAATGCATGCCTTAAAAATGTGGCGAAACTATATAATGGGCAGAAAATTCTTACTTTTGACGAATAATAGCGGGGTGAAATATTTTTTTAACCAACCAGACCTTAATGGAGGACAAGCAAGGTGGCTAGCGTTCCTGAGTGAATTCGACTTCGAGGTCAGACATATCAAGGGTAAGGAAAATAAAGTAGCAGATTCTTTAAGCCGCAGAATCCATGGGTTATTTGAGATAAACATCAGTAGGTTAGAAAGTGATCTGGAGCAAAGAATAAGGATGGAAAGTATCAACGATGGAAATTACACTAAGATAATGGAAGAATTTCAAAATAGTATCGCAAACTCAGATAAACTAGATATAAGTATCGACAAGAAGGGACTATTAAGATTTAAAAATGGACTTTACATACCAGATTCAACAGAGATAAAATTAACTATTTTAGACGAAGTGCATAAGAAACCATACTCTGGCCATCCAGGTTACCAAAAAACAATAATAGCACTTAGAAAACTATTTTACTGGCCTAATATGAAGGGCGAAGTAGTAGAGTACTTGGCTAGGTGCCAAGATTGTCAGTAGATTAAGGCCGAACACCAACATCCAACTGGCCTATTATAGCCATTACCAGTACCAGAATGGAAATGGGAGACCATATCTCTGGACTTTAAAATAGGTTTGCCTAAAACTCAGAAACAGAATGATTCAATCATGGTGGTAATCGATAAACTCAGTAAGTCCTCACACTTTATTCCTGTAAAGTCTACTTTTAAAGCTATTAATATTGTTGAAATATTTATGAAAGAAATTTTTAGACTGCATTCTATTCCTAAAATGGTGATTTTAGATAGAGACGTAAAATTCACATCAACATTTTGGAAGGAATTGTTTGTAGGGATAAATACTAATTTGAATTTTAGTACGAGTTATCATCCACAAACGGATGGACAAAACGAAATGGCAAATCAAATCATAGAGGATATGCTCTGCATGTATGTGATAACAAAGCCGAACAAGTGGGAAGACTACCTACACTTGGTAGAATTTGCATATAACAATGGGTACCAAACTTCAGCCAAGTTGAGCCCTTTCGAAATAATGTATGGCAGAAAGTGTACAACTCCAATTAGCTGGGATAACCCGGCTAACAGACTCATGGTTGGAACAGAGATGCTCCAAGAAATGGAGAACATGGTAAAGAAAGTACAACAGAACTTGAAAGAAGCACAAGAAAGACATAAGAGTTATGTGGATCATAAAAGAAGACACTTGGAATTTCAAGTGGGAGACCATGTTTATTTGAAGGTCAAAGCCCGAAAAAGCTTGCTGAAGTTGGGAAACTGTGCCAAGCTGGCACCCAGGTTTTGTAGTGTTCCCAAGGCCGAGCCCCATTGCAAATCATGATATATGAAATGAATTGTAAATATGTTCTATAGGCTGGTGAGCAAAGTTTTGTATAAGCCGGTAGGCTTATGTGTTTGTTAGGTGAGGGAGCCTAAGTGTTGAAGGCAAGGAGCCCGTTGTTGTACTTGTATGTATGCAGAACAATTAATAAAATATAAACACCACCAGGTGCAGACCGACCACGATTAATGAGTGAAGGGGAACTGAGCATCCACAGAGTGGGCAAGAAATTAGGGGTTGGAAGGTGGGAAAGGGGCTAAGTGTTGAGCCTAGGGGGCTAAGCCTAGGGGGCTTAAGCCTGGAATAATATTTTAATATTATTTCCAAAAAATCCATGTGCATATTATGTTATCCTAAGTTCCTGGAAAAGGGAAAAACATGTAAAAGGGAGGCATGTGGATGGAACGCATGCAGTTCCAAGTGTGACAAGTGTCCACCCTGACGCATGCAAATAAAATAGACGAGGTAAGCCATGAGAGGGGCACTCTTATCCATTCGAACCTGAATTGTCATGAGTGTGATCCGTGCGAGCTAGTCCGTAAGAGTTCCTAGTGTAATTGTGATACGGGGAAAGAAAGCCCATGTTTGTTCTGAAGAATCTGTGTACACCCCTGTTCGGAGCCGTGGAGTCTGTGTCTGGTTCTAGGAAAACCCGTGTGCGCATTCCCTGAATGGGAAGCCTGTGTTGAATTCGAGTGGAATAATCTTTGTTATTTGGGAAAGATGAGCTAGCCTGTGCGTGGAGTCCCTGTTCTGAAATCATGACCATGAGATCATCCTGTGACTGCTGAACTGGTTTGGGGAAGCCTGTGTCTGTTTTCCCCATGGGTTGTTGTGGCCATGTAGTACAGGACTGCATGAGGCTTGTTGGCCTGTGAGCAACTCCTCCAGGTGAGAGAGTGCGCAAAGGAAGGAGAGAACTCCTGGAAGGAACCCTGTAGCTACCATAGAGCCCAGAGACTTTCGGTTTGGTCTGTTCCTGTAACCCAAGGTAAGGGAGATTGGCAGCTGAATGACTATCTAGGTGACAAAGAAGGTGCATTCTCCTGGGGTGGAACATGCATGTGGGGAATGAGGGTCTGTGGGTAGGGAGCGAGGGAGATTCCTGGGAGAGCATTCTGTCCTTGTGGTTGTGTGTGACTATTTTCCCTGTAACCACAGCCTAAGCCTAGATTCCTTGCCTTGGGGTGGAGCTTAGTCCCAGCTTGGGGGTGACCCACTGCTGAGATGATGAGCAGTGTGGTCTAAGGCTAGGAGGTTCATGGAAGGCCTGCATTTGGTTGGTGGATTTCACCACTATCACAAGATAAGTATCTAACTATGTTTTATCACATTTTTTCATGTCTCTTCTATATATGTTATCATGATTTCCGCTGTGTATACGAATTAAGATGGGATGCTATGGATTGTTTAATTATAGCAGTAATGATATGTTTTACTCTTAGATTTAAATTTATTTCTTTGCTTGAATGCATGTGGTTATATAATGCCTGTACGAATTATGTAAAAGTGCGTGTACAGATTGGTAATTGAGAGTGATGAAAGCCTTGGTAACAAAAAGGTGATGCTACAAATTGGTATCAGAGCACGAGTAAGCCCAAGGTCCCGAAATGGGTGCGCTACAAATTGGTATCAGAGCGCGAGTAAGCCCAGAGTCCCGAAACGGGTGCGCTACAAATTGGTATGAGAGCAAAGGTTTCGAAACTGAGCCTAGATGGGCCAGTGGAGCGGTCTTTGGACTGAGAATGTGAAGGGAAATTGGGTCTAGAGGCCAATTTCAGATCTTGGTTTGTTTCGGAGTGTCAAGTAGTTGCTTGACCGTGCTTATGAGCTCAAGAAGTATAACAGTGAGTGAAACCATAGCTGGTGTGGTCTATGGCCATGGGGAGATAGGTCTCTACACCAATGGTGTTAGAGCCTTAGGATCTGTTCGGGAGGGAAGGCGAGCCCTGGTGACCATCAGATCTAGAAAAATGTGCGTAGGAATTAAAATTCCTTTTGAAATACACAGGAATGTGGAAATCGCGATATGCGAAATTCCGAATTGGTTAGGAACTGTCTGAGCCATCAGATCTTGACCGAAAAACTTGTCAGCCGTAAGATTTGTCGGGAGATGTCCAAAGGTTAAACCTCAGAGACTAGGGGCGAAAGCTCCGAAATAGATCTAGATCGTCTGAAAGACGGAGGACATGTGTCGTGAGATTTTTCATTTTGGGAAATCGGGAATCGCGATATCGGGAGTCACGAAGGAGGTCGGGAATTTTCATGGTAAAAATTCCAGGAACGATCCGAGCCATCCATTTGTGGAGACATGTGGCAGAGATCGAGGCATTCGAAAAGTTCCAGAAGGAGAGTCATCCATCGAAAATCAGGGTTCGGGGAATCACGAATCCTGAGGACATATGTGTTTCGGCATTGGAAAGTCCTAAATGCTAATGGAGTGAGGGACCATTGAATGGTCAACTATGCAAGTGTATCGGAGAAACCGTGTATCAGGGTTCAGGGGTCGGTAAATTAAGTTGTCTGGCATCGCGAGTGCCGAAATCGCGATAGGGAAAAACCCTGATAAGGGTATAAGGCTGCGGTCTTGTAAGACTGCGGTCACATGGACCTTGGCATAGCTAGGAGGAGCTAAGGAAAAAGGTGCATCAGTAAATCAGAGATCGGGAGTTCATGAGGACAGGAACTCATGTCATCGGGGATCACGAAACCCTGACACCCGAAGCTTCAATTGGGAGATGTGCCACGTAGACACATGAAGAGTACCACGTGTCGGTGAGTGGGAAGACAAGGAAAGAGTGGGGGGACCCTAATGACATCACCGAAGGTGACGAGGATCCTCCAAAAAAGCACCAAGTACCACTATGGTAGAGGGCAACAGCTGTGATGTGGGCCCGGAGGGTAAAGTAAATCGAAATTTCAGAATTCGGCAATTGAAATGACAAGAGGTGGGGAGTCACTATATAATGAACTCCCAGGTACCAAAAACCCGAAGTCATGGGTATCGAAGGCCCGAAAGTCACGAAATACCAAAAACTGAAGTTTTGAACACCCGAAAAATACAGAGCTGAACAGAGCTCAGAAAATTCATGAAATTGAAACACTTTCTTAAAATCGATTGTCACGAAAGATGAGGAATTGTCAAGAAATGAAGGTTCGACAAAATTTGAGTCGTCTGTGCATTATATTGCAGAAGACTGATGAGTGCCAGAACTATTGGGAAATTGCCGCAAAATGCAAAGAAATGGAAAAGATACATAATACTTCTAGTTCAAGAAACTTATTTAAACCGAAATGTCTTTTATTTTGTTCGAACTGGCTTATAAATATTGTGGATTGTTCATGAAAATTTAATGGTCTGACAAATTTGAATTGAATTTCACAATTCATGTGTAGATTTCAATGAAGGCCAGAACTCCAGTTAATCAACGTCGAGTATGGAGTGGGGAAGAGTGCAAATTACCCCTGAAATGGAAGACGAACGGGAAGGAAAGGATGTTAACCTAGGAGTCGAAGGATCCAACTCTAATGGGCATGGAAAGGAGATGGATAAGGAAGAAAACATGATTAAAATCATTGAAGGATTGCGAAGAGAGGCTAAGTCTCACCGAGATGATAGTCGAAAGCTCATGAAAGTCAAGGATCGACCGGGTGAATTAAACTAAAAATTTTGTAAGAGACTAGAAAGAATAGAGAAGAAACTCGAGAAGGGAAGAGACTCAAGTATGACGGAGAGTCGCAGAAACCATGGGAGAAGAAGTAGGTCAAGGAGTGGTAGCCGACATCTCAGTCGCTCCCAAAAACATTCTGACATGAAGACACATAGTAGTTCAAGCCCATCCCCAACCAGAAAACATAAAAAATATGGAAAGGAGGAGTTGAAAGGGGAGATGAACAAAATTAAACCTCCAAAATTTGATGGAGAGCATAAGAAGGAGGAAGATGTTGAGACATGGTTTCTTGGCATGAAGAAGTACTTCCAACTGCATAATTATTCTACCTGTATAGAAGGAAGAATTGCAATGTACTAGTTGAAAGGAAAAGCATCCATGTGGTGGGATCAGTTTGTGCAGGCGCAGCACATCAGAGAGAAAGAGGTCACGTGGAAGGAGTTTAAGAGGAATTTCAAGAAGAAATACCTGACTAAAAGATACTAGGACAGAAAGATGAAGGAGCTCTTTGAACTCAAGCTAGACAGCATGACCATTGATGAGTATGAACGAAATTTTTTGGAACTACTGAAGTATGTTCCATTCATCAAGGATGAGGCTGCCAAAATTCATAGGTATCTGAGTGGACTGCCACCTTCCATTGGTGACAATATTCAATACGATGATCATAAGACCATGGAAGAAACCATAAGAAGGGTGAAATTCCTATACGAACAACAAAGAGAAAAGCCTACCTTTTAGAAGGCTTGGGATGACCGGAAGAGGTTTAAGAAAGAATAGAGATAGAAGGGAAACAAGCCTTCCTTTTTAAAAAATAGTCCTTGGGGACAATCATCTTTTAAAGAGCCCAGGAAAGTTGAAGGGAGTGAGTAGATGCCAAGGCCTCCACCTATGGAGTGTTGGGGTTGTAAAGGGAATCATAGGTACAGAGACTGCCCCCATAGAAAAGACAAAGTGAGAACTGTCTTTATTGTTCAGCAAGATGAAACAGTGGAAGACATGGGTAGTAGAATGATGAAGATCTACGCAGCCCTAGACAATAAGAAAGAAAAATTTCAATCACACATGATTGAAGTGGAAGGTATGATCAACAACCGACCACTTGTTATTTTAATTGATTCAGGCGCTAGCCATAGTTATGTAGATCCTAGAGTGGTGGAAAGTTTGCATCTAATGAGAAGCAAACATGAGAAGTCTTGGTTAGTGCAGTTAGCCATAGGGACCAAGAGGAAGGTCACTGAATTGGTTAAGTCATGTTCATTGGACATGGAAGGAATGAGAACTAAGGATGAATTGAAAATTCTTCCTTTAGTCTCATATGATTGCTTAATTGGGATGGACTAGTTGGAACAACACCATGCCCTTATGGATTGTCGTAATAAGAGGTTCACATGTTTGGACGAAGAGGGAAATCAGGTAACAGTCCAAGGAATCCCCAGAGCCGTGGTTGTTAGAGAAATCTCAGCCATGCAACTGAAGAAATGTTACCGGAAAGGATGTCAATTATTTGCAGCCTGGGTGGAAGAAGTGTTCCAAGATGTGGTCTCAAATTTGGAAGACCACAAGGTACTCAAAGAATTTAAGGACATGTTTCAAGAGGTGCCTCGACTACCTCCGAAGAGGGACATCGATTTTTCTATAAATATGATGCCTGGAGCAGCTCCAGTTTCCAAGGCTCCTTATAGAATGAGTACACCAGAGCTGAAAGAGTTGCAATTGCAGCTCGAAGAGCTACTAAAGAAAGGTTACATTTGTCCCAGCGTGTCACCGTGGGGAGCCTCGGTCCTATTCGTGAACAAGAAAGATGGGACGTTGAGGCTATGCATTGACTTTTGGCAATTGAATAAGGTCACTATCAAGAACAAATATCCTCTGCCAAGGATTGATGATCTTTTCGATCAGTTGAAGGATGAGAAAATATTTTTGAAAATAGATCTGTGATCTGGATATCACCAAGTGAGGATAAAGGATGAAGACATCAACAAGACCACCCTTAGAACAAGGTACAGTCATTATGAGTTTACAGTGGTGCCGTTTGGATTATCCAATGTGCCTGTTGTCTTCATGTGCTTAATGAATGGAGTGTTTAGAAATTATTTGGACAAGTTTGTCATAGTCTTCCTGGATGATATCTTGGTGTATCCGAGACAGAGGAAGAACATGAGCAACACCTTAGAATGGTGTTGCAGGTGTTGATAGAACACCATTTGTACGCAAAACTGAGCAAGTGCTCTTTTTACCAAAGGCAGATCCATTACTTGGGACACATTATATCTGAAGAAGGGATCGATGTGGATCCTGAGAAGATACAGGCCATTCGAGAATGGCCATCGCCAAGGAATGTGACAGAAGTTAGATCCTTTATGGGTCTAGCAGGCTATTAGAGGAGGTTCATAGCTGGATTCTCAAGGATAGTTCATGCTATCACTTCCTTGCAAAGGAAGGAGAAGAAGTTTCATTGGACTGAAGAAGAGAGGAACTTCTAGTTATTGAAGCAGCTGCTAACTAGTGCTCCAATCCTGAGGATTGTAGATCCAAACAAGGATTATGTAGTGTGCACAGATGCATGTAAGGAGGGGCTGGGAGGTGTTCTCAGCCAAGAAGGATTTGTAGTTTGTTATGAATCCTGAAAGTTGAAGGAGCATGAGAAGAATTATGCCACTCATGATTTAGAGCTAGCAACAATTGTTCACGCATTGAGGAAATGGAGACATTACCTCATGGGCAAGAGATTCGAGTTGAGAATGGACCAAAACAGTCTGAAATATTTATTTCATCAACCAACCTTAAATGCCAGGAAAATTTGATGGCTGGAGTTTCTGTGCGAATATGACTTTGATATCGAGCATATCAAGGGGAAAGAAAATAAGGTGGCAGATGCACTCAGCATAAAAGTGCATGAATTACATGCTACAACCATTAGCATGTACAAAACTGAGATGAAAGACAGAATTTTAGAAGCTACAAATGTTGATTTGCAGTACAGAGGTCTAGTAGCAAAGCTACAGCAGTGTGAGAGACCACAAACCAAAGAAAGTTATACCTTGGGAACCAATGGCTTACTTCTGTATAAAAACAAAGTGTATGTACTCCACGTCCGAGAATTGAAGTTGGCAATTCTAAGGGAGATGCATAACA
>JASDQU010588429.1:0-17416 GCA_032191745.1 Picea mariana
AATGGGGCATTTGCTTGAGCATGTGTCCTACAAACAGTAAAGAGATAATTTTTTTTGTTATGGATAAGTTCCACAAACGTACTTGGGAGAAAGAGCTAGGGAGAAAGAAGAAGTACTACATTGAAGAGTTTAACCCCACTCATAACCATCAGCAAAAGGCTTACATATGGGCCAATATTTCTTGAAGATCTAAAATTCTTATTCGCTATTAGCCCAAATTTTAAAGAATAAAATTATTTTACCTTAAAAATTGCCAAAATTTTATACAAATTATATAGAATCCTTAAAAATTTGAATATTTTTACAAAAATATCGCCAAACATTTATAGTTGGCATATGAAGGATTACTAAGATTCGCAAGGTTTCTACATTTTAAAATAAATTTCCATCCTTAAAATCATCCCTGAATGTGAGGCCTTCAAAGACAGCAGGAAAAATTATGCAGGTATGCTGGTAGCTAGTTATTGGGATAATCTATTCAGCTAAGAGTTTGTAGAGAAGATGGGAGCTGTTATTGTAAAAATTCATACGAAAAGAGTCGAATACAAAAGCTAGATGGAAAAGCAATCTGTCCCATAGGCTATTTTTAGCCTCGTGGACGTTAAAAATACTTTCTTTCTTTCTTTCTTTCGCAGGCCCCCAAAAACGCATTGCTGAGAAAAAATAAGGAAATAAAACATTGAGCATCTTCGTTGCTCATCACACTATGAATTGGAAGGAGGCATAGAGCCCTAAGCTGACGAGGTTCGATGTACGTTCAAGGAGCGGTGGGTAACTTCAAAATAGAAGAAGAATACAAGCAAAAATATATAAAAACCAGCAAACACAGAGAGATAATGAACCTTACTTAAGCTCAGAGGTAAGTTACAATCACCCCAGAAGGTGTTATCAGTGCGTCTTATTCCCAACAGTGGACAAGTCATGGAGATGAGTTAAGAAGAGATTAGAAGATCCTTAACCCAAATCGCCCCACAAGGAAGGAGGGCATTCGTTTGAAATAATTGAAGATTCGGGAGGATTTTTACCAATTCCCCCAACAAGGAAAAGGGGCATTCATTTTGAAATAAAGGTTAAGTTAGAGACCCTGCCTTAGGCGTTCCATATCCCAAATGTCTAAAGGTTGGCAGTGATGTCGTTACCTAGATAAAGGTTGCTTGGGACCCAGTAAAAGAAATTCTAGTTAAATACTATCCTTTAATTAGCTGTGAAGTACGGCATCAAATTCAAAACCATACAAATCGATGTTCGACCAAACAGTAAAAAAAAAAAAAATCAGAAGTTTCATAAATGGAATTAATTCTCAATGAAAAGTATTGAAGCTCACATACTAATATTACACACAAACTTAAGCACACAAGCCTTCTTCGGTTCAGATATACTACCAAATTGATGCAGGAGCATCACCTTCAAAGTCAAAACACAAGTGTGGAGGCAAAGGAACGACATCTCAGCATGATAGAGTTTCAAATCAGAAATTAACTGAGAATTAAATCGAGTTGTTGAGATATTTTTGAAAACAACATTTTTAAGTATGTCGTGTTTGTAAAGTCGTGAAGGAATGTAAGGGATTGCAGATATAAAGTGTTGACTCTTATCTTGTAATAATTGTTAGTTATTGTAATAGGACAGAGTAGGTAACCGCTAAGAGTTTGATAGGATAGGTTGCAGACAAGACAACGAGAGCTCATGGAGCTGGTCCTTAGATAGTTTGTTGTTGCATTGTAAAAGTAGTGTGAAATTAGGAGATCATGAGATAAACATCAGAGAGATCAATAGAAGAGGATAGAGTAGAAGAAAGACTATGTAATTTGTTTTGATGAATGAATAGAACAGACAGAATTGTCCCAAATACTTGGACTGTGTTCATTTGATGTATGAATGAATGAATCTTATATTCTGTGCATGTGATTTATTTCACTTTGTTCATGTATGATTGTTCAAGAAGTTGATAGTATGAGTTTGTGACGAAACTGGATAATTTATAATTGTTTCTCTTCTGAACCTCGTATGCAAGGTGTGCATCCCGAACACAAAGAGTGAGTCGATTGAGTCTCGAATTGACTCAGAGGATTTCAGAGAGAGAACAGAGGAAACTTAGACCAGGTGCAAGGAGTGCACAGCGTCAAGAAACTACCAAGCATCAAAGGACCTGAAATAGAGGAACACTAGGTCGGAGAAAATAATTTCTTTCCAAGAAATCCTTCGATCTAAGTTATTGAAATCCCGAGAACGCAAGGTATGCATGGGAAATCAAAATCCCTTTAAGGACAAAGATCAAAATGGATAGCACTTTTCATAAGTGTTAACAAGATTCAAGAGTCATACTTGTAAGAGGAGAAAAGGTTTGAAACCTTTGAACACTTAGAAAATCTTCTAAGTCAGAANCAGTCGTTCGATCGCAGGAACAGATCTAAGCCGTTAGATTGTTTGGGGTAAACTTCAAGCGTCGAATCACCAGAGTGGATCTGATTCATCAGATACTGTGAGTCTGGGAGGAAGCAGGTTTGAAACTCGATATTTTTGAAGTGCAGAGAGCCGAAGGGTGGGAGCGAATATGGACCATTGGATCCAAGAGGACACATGTCGACAGGTTAGAAGATCCAGAGGGAGGCGACGAACGAAGTGTTGTAACACCCGAAGCCTGAAGAGCCGAGAGTCATTGATATATAAGTGGTCACTTGTCAACAAATCGCGAGCTCCAGGTAAAGTTGTTGTGGATTTTTAGTTGAGAACTAAGACTGTCGAACCCCGAAGACCCGAAGTGATTCAGAGCCATCATATCTAGGAGAGATGTGGCATATATCCTTGCACTCCAAGTAAAGTCCCGAAGTAATCCTCGATCGTTAGATCAAGAGGACACATAACAAAAATCCACATGCTTCGCGGGGAGAGGAAATTTGAGAGTTGAAAAGTCCAAAGTCCGGGTACGTGAAGGGATCACAATCGTCAATCCGAGGAGGACACGCATCGGTGGATTAGATTCTTAGGATAAAAGACAAAGAAAGAAAGGTTTGGACTTTGAGAACTCCAGAGTCTGAAGTTTCGAAGTGATCAACGCCGTTGATTTCATGGGACATGTGTTCGCAGATCGTCAGTTTTGGGGGATTGGAGTACAAAAGAGAGCCAGGTTTGATATTTCAAAACCTCGAAGTCTGAAATTACGAAGATATCAAATTCATTTGTATCGAAGGGACAGATCTGGTCCATGGATTTGGAAGATGTGGATCTAAACCATCAGTTCTGGCAGTATTGTCAAGATCGCGAGATCGACAATCTAGTAGCATTGAGAGGACAGGAGTTGCATGGAGTTTAAAACATTGAGGGCGGGACGCAATCCAAACCATGGCTTCGTCAAAATGACAAGTGGAGGCTTGAGGAGAATTGTGGGCCCAAAATTAGTTTGACTTCAAACCTCTTGTAGCCACGCCCGTAATCGCGTAGTCATCAGCAAGGTCACATCAAAGAGGGGCCAATCAAAAAAGGAGTTAGCGCTCAAAACTATGAGAGATTTTGCAAGCGCGAAAGGAAAGGTCACGAGTATCATAAGACTGCACTAGAAGGCCGAAAGGACCTATGTTTGATTAATATGTGGGACTATCAAGGTTCTAAAGAGTCGTTTGACTCAAAGAATCAGAGATCCTTTGACCAAGAGATCACGCAACCCTACGGGGGAGTAGGGGAGCTGCATCAAGTGGTATCAAAGATGATATTAAGTTTGTTTGCAGAAAACAAGCAAAGGAGAAGGGAGGTAAGTTGGTATCAATTGTGGTATCAAGAAATTGATTTATTTTTGTAGGTGACATAGTGGAATCATTCCACCCAGAAGGCATAGAGAAAATGCAGAAATGGAAGAAGAAATGAGGCGAATCCAAATGAGACTGGACGCCATGGAAACAACGCAGAGAAGAGCACCAGACGCTGGAGATATCAATGAATTTGAAAGCGAAGAAATAGAGGTCAAAGAAAATGTAGCAGAGGATGCTACACAAGATCGGTTAATAAAAGTTGTTTAAAAAATAAGAGCCAGAGCAAGGATAGAGGTACCAATGTATGAAGGCATTTTGGAAGTTGAATAATTGTTAGATTGGGTACGTGATATGGACAAATTATTCGATTATGAAGATATCGAAGAAGACAAGATGGTGAATCATGCAGTGACAAGACTGAACGGTCATGCAACGCTATGGTGGGATGAAATGCAAGCCGAACGCAGGAGAAATGGTAAGAAGAAAATTAAAAGTTTGGATAGGATGGTAGCCAAACTGAAGGCCAAATTTATCCCTAAGGACTATCAAATCAATCTATTCAGAAGATTGCAAAACCTGAGACAAAAAATCTTATCAGTGAAGGAGTACACTGAATAATTTTATAGATTGAACATCAGGGCTGGACAGAAAGAGAATGAAGATGAAAAAACAGGCAGGTAGATCAATGGGTTGAGGTATGAAATACAAGAGGAGATCAACATGATGTATTTTAGTAAATTCGAGGATGTTTATCAAGCATCCTTGAAAGCTGAAGAGAAATTGGCCAAGAAACAAAGCCAATGAAGCAAAGAAGGAAATTCAAGCAGAGGTAAGGGAACTAGCAGAGAGAATTTCCAGAAGTTGAAGCATGAAGTTGAAAAACAACATAGTCACCATGAGAAAGGTGGAAGCTCTAAAGAAGAGAAACACGGTGGAACAAGCTCTTTTTCCAGAGGAAGAGGAAGAGGAAGAGGAAGAAGAAGAGGAGGCATAGTTAGATGCTATACCTATGGAAAGCGAGGGCAAAATTCTTGGGAATGTCACGAGATAAAGAAAGAAAGAGGAGGTGAAGCATGTGGAAGTAGAAGCAATAGAAGGAGGAAAGAACCTCATGATGAGGAAGATTCTTCTTAAACTAGAGAAGGAACCAGAAGAACTAGTTCAGTGAACAAGTTTGTTCAGGACTGCTTGCAAGGCGAAAGACAGAGTTTGCAAGGTGATCATAGACAGTTGGAGTAATGACAATCTAGTATCCACAAATATGGTGGAGAAGCTAGAGTTGAAGACAACTGCACATCCAAACCCATACCAGGTATCATGGTTGCAGAAAGGACATCAAGTAATGGTAAGTCAACAATGCCAAGTTGAATTTAAAATAAGAGGTTATAGGGATGAAATATTATGTGATGTAATTCCTATGCATGTCTGTCATATTTTATTGGGGAGACCATGGTAGTTTGACAGAAATGGTATTCATGATGGAAGAAAGAATATTTATACCCTAGAAAAGAATGGTAGTACACATATGTTGTTACCAATAAAATAAAAAGAGCAAAAGAGGGAAGCTAGTTCATGCATGCTTCTCATGAGTGGGAAGGAACTCTTGAATGAAGTCAAGAAGGAAAAAGAAATGCAGTTTGTTGTAGTGAGGAAGCCTAGAGTTATCCTTACAAATACTTTTGTGGAAGATTTTCCTGAAGAAATCCAGGAACTGTTAGAAAACTTTGTTGACATAGTAGTGGATGAGTTACCTCACTCATTTCCACCCATTAGGAGTATAATCCATCATATTGACCTTATTCCAGGAGCCAATTTACCAAACAAATCATATTATAGGTTGACACCCAGGGAGAATGAGGAAGTCAAAAATCAATTCCAAGAGTTGTTGGATAAAGGTTTAGTCAGGGAAATCCTAATCCCATGCGTAGTACCAACTGTGTTAAGTACAAATAAGGATGGATGACGGAGAATGTGTACAGATTCTCGATCCATCAACAACATAACCATTAAGTATAGATTTCCTTTATCGAGGATGGATGATTTGATGGATTGTTTGAGTGGAGAAAGCTATTTTTCCAAGATAGACTTGAAGAGTGGATATCATCAAATAAGAATGAGAGAGGGAGATGAATAGAAAACAACATTCAAGACAAATGAAGAGTTGTTTGAATGGATGGTCATGCCATTTGAATTGACAAATGCACCAAGCACATTTATGAGACTGATGAATGAAGTATTGAAAAAATTCATAGGAAAATTCATCATAGTATATCTAGATGGCATACTGATCTTTAGTAAGACAAAGAGAGAACACTTAAGACATCTGACATCAGTGATGGAAAAGTTGCAGTAAGAGAAATTGTTGATAAATCTGAAGAAAAGTTCTTTTATGAAGACATAACTCATATATTTGGGTTTTGTGATCTCTTTAAACAAATTGAAGATGGATCCAGAAAAGGTGAGAGTAATCAGAGAATGGTCATCGCCAAGAAAAATATTTGAGGTAAGAAGTTTTCATGGGTTAGCAAGATTTTATAGAAAGTTTATCAAAAATTTCATTGGTATATGTGCACCCATGTTGGACACTGTAAAGAAAAAACACAAGTCTTTTAAAGGACAGAGGAAGTTGAAACAAGTTTCAAAGTGTTGAAGGAGAAAATCACAGAACAACCAATTCTGGTCTTGCCAGATTTTGGAAAAATATTTCAAGTGAAATGTGATGCAAGTGGATTAGCTATTGGAGTAGTTTTGAGTCATGACAATAGGCCAGTTGCTTATTTCAGTGAGAAACTGAATGATGCCAAGTAGAAGTATTCCACATATGACAAAGAATTTTATGCATTGATTCAAGATTTGAAGAAGTGGAGACACTATCTAATTCCTAAAGAATTTGTCTTGTACAGTGATACCCAAGCTTTGCAATTTATTACTAGGCAAGAAAAATTGAATTAGAGACATGCAAAATGGGTAGAATTTATGCAGAATTTTACTTTTGTTATTAAACATATTATTGGAACTACTAACAAAGTTGCAGATGCTTTGAGAAGGAGGAGTTTGATTGTCCATGAATTCCAAGTGGAGACCTTAGGGTTTGAACACCTCAAGGAGATGTATAGAGAAGATGCGGATTTTAATGAAGCTTATAAGGCTTGTAAAAATCCTTTATTGGGAGACAGAAGACTGTGGACTGAATATTTGATCCAGGATGTATTATTGTTCAAGGGAAGCCAATTGTGCATATTGAAATGCTCACTGAGAAATAACATGCTGAAGGAGAAACATAGTGGAGGTTTAGCTTGACATATTGGTCATGATAAGACATTTTCACAACTGAGTAATTCATATTATTGGCCGAGCATGAGGGAAGAAGTGAAAAAGTTTGTGAACAAATGAAAAAAATTTCAGTATGCAAAATCAAGACAACAGAAAATTGGTTTGTATCAACCATTACCAATTCCAAAAAGGTTTTGGCATGCAATCAATATAGATTTTGTATTGGGATTGCCTAGAACTCGGAAATGGAGTGATTCCATATTTGTTGTGGTGGACAGATTTTCAAAAATGGCACATTTCATACCATGCCAAAAGAAAAATGATGCTACACACATAGCCAATTTTTTTTCCAGAGAAGTAGTGAGACTACATGGATTGCCTAGGAGCATAGTCTCAGACAGGGACACCAAATTTGTAGGACACTTTTGGAGGAATCTAAGGAAGAGGTTGGGGACAAAATTGTCCTTTAGTTCAAGATATCACCCTTAGACAGATGGATAGATTGAAGTAGTAAACGAGAGTATGGGAAACTTATTGAAAAGTTTAGTCACCGAGCAAGGTCGGAAATGGGATCAGATTTTGGCACAAGAAGAATTTGCGTTCAACAATTTAGTGAACAAGAGCATAGGGACAAGTCGATTTGAAATTGTGTATGGTATACAACCAAGAGGGATTAAATAATTGAGAGATATGAATCAAGATGAGTTCAAAAGTGTTGGAGCAGAGGATTTTGCAACAGAAATGCAGAAACTCCATGACAGAGTCAGAGAACAACTATATAATAGCAACCATAAATATAAGAGTAGAGTTTATCAAAAGAGGAGAGAAGCTCAATTTGAATTTGGAGATGAATTCTTATCTCATTTGAGAAAAGAAATGTTCCCAAGGGGAACGTATAACAAATTGAAGATGAAGAAGATAGGACCATGCATGATTCTCAGAAAATTCGCAGCCAATGATTATGAGATTTAGTTTCCAGACAATGTTGGGATATCATTGATATTCAATGTTGCATACATGTATCCTTACAGGAGAGATGAGGCCAGAGAATCATATGATCAGAAATAAGTTCAGTGGAAAGAACAATTTCCCACAGCAGAAAAACCTCAGATGGATAAAATCATTGAACATAGAGATGGAAATAATACTAGGAGGAAGATATCCTGAATATCTAGTGAAGTGGAAAGATCATCCAATGGAAGATGCAATTTGGGTCACAGAACCTGATATTTTGAAGCATGGAAAGACAATGCAGGAGCTCATGGACACGAGTCTATGAAAATTTTAACCAAAGGAGTATGATGTAGGAGCATCGCCTTCAAAGTCAAAATGCAAGTGTGGAGACAAAGGAATGACATCTCGGCATGACAGAGTTTCAAATCAGAAATTAACTCAGAATTAAATCGAGTTGTTGAGATATTTTTGAAAGTAACATTTTTAAATATGTCGTGTTTGTAAAGTTGTGAAGGACTGTAAGGGATTGCATATATAGAGTGTTGACTCTTGTCTGGAAATAACTGTTACTTATTGTAATAGGATAGAGTAGGTAACCGCTAAGAGTTTGATAGGATAGGTTGCAGACAGGACAACGAGAGCTCATGGAGCCGATCCTTAGATAGTTTGTTGTTGCATTGTAAAAGTAGTGTGAAATTAGGAGATGATGAGATAGAGATCAAAGAGATCAGTAGAATAGGATAGAGTAGAAGAAAGACTATGTAATTTGTTTCGATGAATGAATAGAACAGACAGAATTGTCCCAAATCCTTGGACTGTGTTCACTTGATGTATGAATGAACGAATGTTATATTCTATGTATGTGATTTATTTCACTTTGTTCATGTATGATTGTTCGATATGTTGATAGTATGAATTTGTGACAAAAGTGGATAAGTTTCAATTGTTTCTCTTTTGAACCTCATATGCAAGGTGTGCATCCCAAACGCAAGGAGTGCATCAATTGAGTCTCAGATTGAATCAGAAGAGTTCATAGAGAGAACAAAGGAAACTTAGACCAGGTGCAAGGAGTGCACAACATCAAGAAATGACCAAGCGTCGAAGGACCCAAAACAGAGGAACGCCAGGTGGGCGAGAATAATTTATTTCCAAGAAATCCTTTGATCTGAGTTATCAAAATCCCGAGAACTCAAGGTGTGCATGGGAAATCGAAATCCCTTTAAGGAAAAATCCCAGAAGGGATAACACTTTTCATAAGTTTTAATGATATCCAAGAGTCATACTTGTAGGAGGAGCAAAGGTTCAAAACCTTTGAACACATAGAAAATATTCTAAGTCAGAAAGAGATTAGAAGCTCAGGAAGAGGAGCAATAGTGGTCATTAGATCATAGTCCAATGGATCAACAATCGTTTGATCAGAGTAAGGTGCATGAGACTTAGCGCTTCGCACACTCAGTAGAGATAATTTACCAAGGGTTGAGAAATGATATTTTCGAAGCTCGAAGAGCTAGAAACCCAAAGTAGAATCTCATTCGTCAGATCGTAGGAACAGATCGAAGCCATCATATTGTTCGAGCTAAACTTCAAGCATCGTATTTCCAGAGTGGATCTGAGTCGTCAAATACCATGAGTCTAGGAGGACGCAGGTTTGAAACTCAAGTTTTCTGAAGCACAGAGAGCTGAAGGGCCAAAGAGAATCTGGACCGTTGGATCCATGAGGAAACGTGTCGACAGGTCGAAAAATCTAGAGGGAGGCGAAGGCCAAAGTGTTGTAACACCCAAATCCCAAAGAGCCGAGAGTCGTTGATCTATAAGTGTACACTTGTCAAAATATCATGAGCTCTGGGTAAGGTTGTTGTGGAGTTTCAATTGAGAATTGAGACTATCGAACCCCGAAGACTCGAAGTGATTTAGAGTCGTCAGATCTAGGAAAGACATGGCATAGATCCATGCACTCTGGGTAAAGTACTAAAGTAATCCTCGATCATTAGATCAAGAGGACACACGATAGAAATACGCATACTTCATGGGGAGAGGAAAGTTGAGAGTTGAAAAGTACGAAGTCTGGGTATGCAAAGGGATTGCAGCCATTGATCCGAGGAGGACACATGTCGGTGGATTATATTCTTTGAATAAAAGCCAAAGAAGGAAAGGGTTGAAGTTTGAGAACTCTGGAGTCCAGAGTTACGAAGTTATCAACACCGTTGATTTCATGGGATAGGTGTCCACAGATCATTAGTTCTGGGGGATTGGAGTATAGAAGAGAGCTAGGTTTGAGATTTCAAAACCCCGAAGTCCAGAATTACAAAAAGATCACATCCATTGATCTTGAAGGGATATATCTGGCCCGTGGATTTGGAAGATGCAGATCTAAACCGTTAGTTCAGGAAGTATCTTCAATATCACGAGATCGACAATCCCATAGGATTGTGGGGACATGAGTATCGTAGAGTTTAAAACATTGAGGGCGGGCCACAATCCAAACTGTGGTTTCGTCAGAAGGACACGTGGAGGCTTGAGCAGAATTACGGGCCCAAAAGTAGTTTGAATTCAAACCACTTGTGGCCATGCCTGTAATCACGTAGCCATTGCCAAGGTCACATCAAAGAGGGGCCTATCATAAAAGGAGTTAGTGCTAAAAAACTTTAGATATTTCAAAAGCACAAAAGGAAAGGTTGCGAGTATCATAAGACCACGCCAAAAGGCCGAAAGGACATGTTTTTGATTAATACATGGGACTATCAAGGTCCTAAATAGTTGTTTGACTCAGAGAATCGGAGATCCTTTGACCGAGAGGTCACGTATACCTATGGGGGAGTAGGGGGGATGCATCACAAATAAATTTACCCACTACAGTTCCAGAGATCCATTACAATTTTTATCAACAACTAACCCATACAGAAAACTTAAACAATTACAACTGCAAATTTTAGCATGAGTACTATAAATGAAGGTGAATAATCCAAATTTGATGTCCCACGCTTGCACTCTGTCCATCTCCCTGCTTGCTAATTGTTGAGACCTCATTGATACCTCCCAACCAATGTTAGGGGTACTCTTCTTCCCCTTGAGCCCCCCGAGCCGCAAAGGGATCATGCACACAAACCAAAGAAAAGCCAGATCCCAGCTCACCTCGCAAGGTCGAGCTACCACTCTCTATTCAAGCTGGGTATCCCAACTCCCACAAGAAAAAATAGTCAATAAAATACGACAACATAACCTTACACATACCAGTCGTGATCCATTCCTTTTCTCTGTCATTACTTTTATAGGTGGATGTGATCCACCAAAGTTGCTGATAAATCCAAAACCATGGTGAAAAGAAAAAAATTATCTTAGCTAAAAAATGATAAATCAATAACCTGCAAGTACTAAGTGAACATTTTTAACATGTATTGATTATATACAAATGAGTATGCAACATACAGAAAATATGCAATACTACACTAATATGAATGCAAGATGCAACATATATACAAATGAAATGCAAGATGAAAATCCCCTAACCTACCTACACTAATTTATGTTAGTTCAAGAAGTCAAGTGTCTTCCCCAACATGGGGCTTGATAAGGGACCCACTAATGTGTAGTGGATGTCTCCTTCCGTACAATGTGGATAGGTATTAGGAATCATGTATGAACTTCTCTTCAATATTGTAGGGATCTAGACAAAATTTCCCAAACTCCTTATATGTATTAGGATGTCCCTTCCTTGTATCTCACTCTAAGACCAAATATTCTTGTTTAAGGTTCACTATTTCTTGTATTACCTTGGTATATTTCTTTGAGGGAGGAGGATGTGTTTCTGTTGTAGGAACATTATCTTAGATTGGTCTAATAAACATATCTTTTTCATTTTTCTTCAACATTTTGATGAATCCAATTTATTTTCCTTTGTACCTGTCTAGTTGTTGCTACTAATCTTCCATTTTTGGCCATACTATGTCATCAAAATAATCTTCTTGGGAAAAATGGATGTCATTTGGGAAACATTCCAGAGGGGACGCCTTGAATTTCTTAGGGAGCTCCTCTAAGGGATCCTTAGTTTTTGGGTCAAGTTCAATCTCTTCAACATGATCCCTTGCCATTGGTAGGTTGGGTAGGTGAGCATTGGTTTCATCATCCATGGGTATAGTAGCATAAGTCATGCATTTTTAAAGTACCACCAAACATTGCAACATATTTTCTAGACAAAATCATTTCCCACACATTTGGAACATCCATGACCACAATTTCCATTAGGAAAACTATCTTGGGATATCGGTCAAGGAGGACCTTGAAGTTATCTATCACACCATGCATGGGAATATCCCTCGATTCAATCCCACATATATTTATGTATTGCCTTGTGACTTCCAAACATAATTTTCTCATTACTTTGAAGGCCATGAAATTTGAACCTACCCTTGAGTCAAGCATACAATTGGTTAAGCTTTTATTGTTCATTTGCAAGGAAATGTAAAAAGGTGGGTGTTCATCATAATATGGTTTAAAATGGTTATCTTGCATAATTATGGGAGGGTCCACAAGTTCACCTTGTACTCTAAATAAATTCTCAAATTTGCTTCTCGTTGAAGGAATCTTAATAATATATGTTATAGGTACAAGTACATTTATCTTTCCCAAGACACCATTTATGTCAATGCTCAAATCAATGTCACTAGTCTTTGCCAAAATGGAACTAGGAGGAGGATTACTTGTTGGTGGTGGAGGAGGCCTTGGTCGAGGGACCCTAGGGTCACTAGGAAGATCTTGAGGTGCACTTCTTTGTCTAGTCTACATTTTTAATTCATTCCTCCTAATATTCTCCCTTGATTCCTCATCCATCGTATTTATGATCCCCATCCTAGCCCTCCCTATTGCTTCTCTTTTTCCTTCCTCAAGTTCTTCTAGTGTGATATTGAGGAACTCTTGGGGAGATATGGAAAAGATAGATTTTATGGTATGAAAGACATTCATACGGTCTAGTTACCCATTATTCCTTGGTCATTCATGTTCCCATTGTGATTTCCCATAGGGTAGGCACCAAGTATTCTCTTCTTGACTTATGAAGTTTGAAGTATCTAGAATGTTGGGGACCCTTTGTTCATTTCAAGCCCTAGGTTTCCATGCTTAATTTGATCTTTGAGGCATGCCCCTGAAAGGGGGCTTGGTGGCTTGTTGTTGTGACATATCTATATTGGTTATCTTTTTCATCATTAGGGTTTGATTCTTAGCGAGGTAATTTATTGATTCTTCAATCCTTTCCTCCCATGGAGCACTAATATATTGGGTGGGTTCAACATTTTGTAACTTTCTGGGTTTGGTGTCAGCCTTGGCTCTTTGGGAATATAAAGGTTCTACCTTACATGATGAAATGTCAGCCTCAATTCTTTAGACCATCTCTTGGGACTCTTCAAGAATCTTTGGACCCTTTTCCTTGAGAAAGTACCCGAGGTTTCTTGGGAAGGATTTAATATAAAGGAAAAAGAGGTGGTATTTTACGGGGTGAATGTTTCTAGGTATTTGTTGGAGAAACTTTTCAAACTTGGCAACAACTTCTTTGATAGTCTCATTCTCTATCTTCTTCATTTTAGTAAGTCACGTTAACAACAATTTAGGATCATCTTTAGCATGGCATATCTTAAGAAGGGTCTCCTAGAATTTATCCATGGTGTTGATATGTTTTCTAGGAAAACTATTGTACCACCTTCTAGCATCATTAGTAAGAGTGGATGAGAATATTTTCATCACCAAATATTCAATATCATTACTTATGGGATTAATTTGGAATAAGGCCCAAAGGTTACCCTTATGCTCTTATTTAGTGGTCACATCATTCGATGAAATCTTGGGAAACCACTTTTAAAACTTAGGAAACTAACTTTTGGTACCTTCCTTAACTACCAATAGTATATGGAAACTAACATCTATGGAAATTTTGTGGAATCAAATCATTTGTTTAAAGTATATTGAATCTCTTTCCATGATTTAATGAATAATAAATCCAATTAAACATTTTAATAATGTCTCAATAGTCTCAAGGATTTAGTACAAGACTTTCCACTTGTAGGCATTTGCTTAGTTTAAGGGATTGGAAATGGGGAGCATGTCATATTGGGGGCTAATCCATGTGTGGGTTATAGAAATTTATTTAGAATATTAGAGGAAATTCTAAACATACTTCATGATAGAGAAATTTACAAGGTGTCTAAAGTGGAAAATCCATAGTACATAGATATTATGTACGAGGGATGGTCGAGAGTTAACAAGGTGGGAGACCAATAAATGGTAGGCTTATTTCCAACCACCTCCTCAACATGGATACCAATGTATTTATTATTATTCTTTGTATCCATTCTAATCACTACATGTATTACTCATGCTAAACATTCATGAAATATGAGGGTGTTAAAGAATAAATGCCTAGCATTACTCAGGGATGCACATAACTGGATTAGATAGTTACAAGTGAATAATGGTGCAAAAAGAAACATATTGTTAACAAAGGAGGTTCTAACAATGACCAGTTAATAGGTTAATAGCATGTTAACATTAACTTTTCTACACATGGCATGATCTATACTCATAGAACATAGTTATTCTGAAGATACTCTTGAAGATGTCTTTCATGCTCAGAAAGAAGAACAAGTATAATTGTGTGGCTCTCTCCTCAGAAGATTCTTTTGGAAAACATAGAGAAACATGAGAGCCAATCTAGGGTTTAGGATTCCAAAGAGAAATTTGAGGGAAAATTAGGGCTCATAATGGTCAAAGAGGAATATGAGAGAAAATTAGGAATGGCACTGGAAAAATAGTAACTTGAGAGAAAATAAGAGATGACACTCTATTGGTTATGCACGCCTAGAGAACTAATTGCGAAACCAATTGATCCTCACCCACAAAAATTAAAATTATACACAATGACAATTAATAATGTATTTCCAAAATTTTTAATAAGCTACACAAGTGAATTTGAACCAATCATCTACTCAACACATAGAAGTAACAAAAAAAAAACAAGCTTATGAAACAAGATTTCACCCTAGAAACCCAAATGGGAAAAATAGAATTCAATTGGTTTTGGATAGGATTTTATTATTCAGCAATGACAATATTAGAGGCTCTCTAGTTCATCTTGGTGCTTCTCAATGAAGTATTAGTATCATACTCCTTCATCTCTTTTCCAAAGAACCCTTTCTCCATCCCCAAGAACTAGCATATAAGAGCTAGAGAGGATAGGTGGAAATCCAGGAATCCTCGACCCTTTAGCTTCGCCAAGTTTGGTTCTCCTCCTTTCATTTATTTTCATTTTATCTTTTATGCATAGAGAGAGGGCCTATGAAACTTTTATCTTTTCTTCTTTTGTTAATACATTTTCTTTTATTTTTTTCCCTTTTACAATCATCTATTATCGCTTTCCTTAGGTTTTTATTGAGTGCAGGTGTTGACATCTATCATGATGGTATGGGGCCCTTCATGAAAACAAACTAGTACCTTATTTATCCAAATCCTTCAACCTTTCCCATGCCAATCCTTGTAAAAGTTTGTGCCTTATCCAATTTTTTATTGTTCATATCCAATTCGGATCACACCTCCCCATTGGGAGGTTTTTGGTTCATAAAATATTCCAACGATAGATCAAAGAACCTACTTGAAATTTGGTTCCCCTCATATCCTTTTTCCTTACCTAGAGTCTACTCTTTGATTCCAAACTACCACATCTCTTGTATTCCTCTGCGGGTGTGCCATTCCTTGCGTTGTAGGATTGCATCTTCTTTTAACTTTTCCAAAGGGTATGGTGCCAAATCTTCCACAGTGGAAAGAACTCGATGTTCCTCCTCCTCCTCATCTAGCATGGAAGGTTAAAATAGTTTCAAATATTCCAGATTTACCATTGAGTTGATTTTCATATAGGGAGGAAGTCTTAGCCTAAAATAATTCTCATTCACCTGATCAATGATATCAAATGATCCACATCTATGAGGCTTGAACTCCTTTGTCATTCCCTACAATCATTCCTTATGAAGATATATATAGACCTTGTCTCCAACATAGAATTTGTGGTCCTCCCTATGTTGGTCATGTCTATCTCTATATCATTGTTGGGTCTTCTCAAGCTTCTCTTGAAACCTTAGATGTATATGTTCGATTTTGTCCACAAATGTTCTCTCCTTCTGTCCACCCCCATGTATCCCTGCTCCATCTTGTTGTTTCCCATACACAATGTCAAATGAAAAGGGAGGTAAATAGATAATTCATGTATCAAAAGGAGACCTAGTGGTAGAATTATGGAGTGATATGTTGTAAGAATGTTGGATGTATACTAGCTTCTCATCCCATCTCTTCAGATGTTTGCTATTGTAGCCTCTCAACAACTGTACCAAAATTCAATTAACAACCACGGTTTGTCCATCGTTCTAAGGATGTAATGTTGTTGAACACTTCAATTTATCGTCGATCATTTCCATAAGTGATGTCCAAATCCTGACCAAAAAGATTCTATCTTGATTAGATATGATGGAGGTTGGAAACCCGAAAATGTACACAGAATGACTAAAAAAAGCTTGACTTCCTCTCGTCCTAAGATTATATTCTTACATGGGATGGTCACACACATTTTACTGAAACAAACCACCACAAAAAACAAGTACTCATGGCCCTTGCAATTCATAGGAAAACCTCCAACAAAATCCATGGCGATTCTCTCCCACGGCGTAGTTGGTACTGGTAAGGGCATGTACATGCCTAGTTTCTGGTTACTTGGCATGTACAAAAATGAGAACAAACTTCGCTTTTCTGATTGATGGATGCGGGAAAAGACCCATGAGGTCACTATGGATCATATCTAAAGGAGCGGAAGCTTTCTGAGTCTTTCCTTTGTCGAATTTCTCTTGAGGGTGATTTCCAGGAACACATCCCTCACAGATTAATTTGGAGAAATGGATGTTTGGTAGACCGTCAACTAATATTTTCTTGCTAATATGTTTCCTATATCTAAAATTAAAATCCCCAAACCTTTCGTGCCATATCCTACTACTTTCATTAGCATGGGTAAGCAGTAAAGCAGAATCTGGTTCAATAAATTCAGAAAATCTATACAATCTAGACTGATGATTTACCTCACCGGTAGCAACCCTGGAATTGGTTTGCATGTCATAGATGTCCAATGCATTTGGTTTGAATATGAATTTATTTCCTATGTTGGAATTCTTCATATGATACATGGAGAGAAGATTGATAAAAATTTTGGGAACATGCAACACATTCTCGAAGCTTCCATTGGTGAGTTCAATCTTTCCTTTTCTGGTGACCTCGACTGAAGAGTTGTCCCCATCAGAATAGGAAGACCTTAGCATGCATCCAATGAATAATAGTATACTTTTATGGAATCCATGTTATGTGATGCTCCTAAATCTACCATCCAAGCATCGAGAGAGGAGTTGATGACAATCAAGGCATGG
>JASDQU010588430.1:877-18020 GCA_032191745.1 Picea mariana
GACCTCTGGAGATATGTGGTTGGCCCAGGATTTTTTCATGATCCATCTCTTGGTCACTAGAGCACCATCATTCTCCACACACTGGCATTTGTATTGTTTGACATGTAGCCAACCATTGTTTTGTAGAATGTCCTTGGCATGTCTGAGGAGGGGGTTAAGTTCAATTCTACGCTCTCGTTGCCATGCATCCTCCTAGAATGATTTTTTTCTCCTGAACTGATTTCTCAGAAAGCTTGTTGTTTTATTAGGCTTTTTTTGGCGTCTGTATTGTTCTAGATCAATGAGCTCAGGCACACTACATCTAGTTTGATCAACTCTTCATATGGGACTTCATTAGTATACTTGAACTTCCATATTCTACTCTAGATCTCTCCATGTTGATTGATCCATCTCCACTAGTTTTTAGTTGCAAAGGCCTTGCACATTATTAGTGGCTCCCTCAAGCCCAAACCCCCTTTTTCTTTTGGGAATACAAATTGTATCCCATGCCACTAAGGCCCATTTATGGTCTCTGTTTGGTCCACCCTATAGAAAATCCCTTTATATATTTCTTATATCATTTAATATCTTTGAAGGAGTTGTTATCACCAAAAAGAGGTACAGGGGCATGGATTGCAACATTGAATTGAGGAGGGTGATCCAGCTAGTAATATTTAGAGAAAAAAATGTCCATCTGCTAAGTTTATCTTCCAACTTGGTGAGGAGGTCCTCCCAAGCAGAATTTTGGAGGGGATTAGCAAGGAGGGGGGGTGGGGGGGACATTTTTGGTTGGAAGATAACTCCTTTGGAATTCCATCAAGTAGGATATGTTAATCTAGACAGCTAGGGGGGTGTTACGAAATAAAATATGGGATTTTTTGTGGTTGATGAGGGCCCTTTAGGCCAGCATAAAGGTATCAAGGATCTTTTTGAAGAAACATGCATTCTTGAGATAGTTGGTCTATCAGAGAGAAGGGTATCATCAACAAATAGGGTATGGTTTAGAGGGTCATAGGGTTGAAGATATGATATTCATGACCCAGGAAGTCCATGCAAGGTAGAACCCAAAGGTCGGAAGGAGTTGTTCCAAGAAACTCTAGCTTAACTCGGCATATGCCTTGGACATGTCTATTTTTAATAGCATACCGCGGGATTTGGAGATTTTAAATAAATGGATAGTTTCATGGGAGAAAATGATCCCATCAAGGATTTGGTGTCCTTCTGCATAACCCCCTTGCTCCAAGCAAATGATTTTTTGGACGATGGGCTTAAGTTTATTTGGTATGAGTTTTGAAATGATTTTGTAGATAACATTGCATAATGTTATGGGCCTAAATTTATCAACAATTAATGGGGTATGGTCCTTGGGAATAAGGAAAATGAAACATGAGTTGAAGGCCTATAGGATATTACCTAAAATTCATGATTCATCCATTGATTTCCAAACATCTTCCCTTGGGATAGCCTAGAAAGATTGAAAAAAGTCCATGGTAAATCCATATAAGCCAGGGGATATGTCAAGGGCCATGGTTTTAACCGTGGTTGTCACTTCCTCCATCAAAATGGGTCTGAGAAGGTTTTTTTTTCTATTTTAGAGTGATTTCCCTCTATATAGAGGTTAAGATTGCATTGATGGCCTCTTGCTTGTCCACTAGGGGTTCCATGAGGATCTAGATAAAGTGTCCCTTGAGCTTCTAAACTATATCTTTGTATCTTTCCAATTTTTGTCATGCGGGTGTCAAGAGGATGGATATCCAATTATGATTGTGTCTACTGAGCATAGATTTGTGGAATAATTTGGAGTTCATATATCCTTTCATCCAATGTATGCATGATTTTTGCTTCAAGGTGACCTCCTCTTATTTTTCTCGATTTTCAATTTCATGTTTGAGTTGTTTCTCCTCGTTTTCTTGTTCTAGTGTTCTTCCATTGAGAATAATGGTGGTCTGCAGTATTTCTATTTCTTTTTTGAGCTTGGATTTTTCAAGGAAAATGTTTCCAAACACCTCCTTATTCCACTATTTAATGTGTTTATTTATCTGTTTTAATTTCTAATGTAGTTGGTACATATGCGAGATCGATTTTATACTTTCCTATGTCCACCATTTTCTTAGGTTAGGAATAAACTCTAGCTGGTCTAGCCAAAAGTGCTCAAAATAGAATGGCCTTGACTTGGGAACTATCAAGCACTTCCACAAGAGCTTGATCGATCAATGGTCAAATCATGTGTAAGGTAGAATTTCGGCTTCAATAGGCATTGTTTTTTGAAATATGCTCTTGGAAAGGAGGAATCAATTGAGCTTGGTATCAATTTGGTGACTTCCCTCATGCTTGTTATTCCATGTATAGTAGCCACTGACCATGAGTACATCAATAAGTATGAGGTCTGCTATGAAGTCTTTAAATGTAGTTTGTTCTGAATCTATCCTTTTAAGTCCACCTTTCTTCTCTCAAAGTGATGTGAACATGTTAAAATCCCTTCCAATGATCCAGTTTTCGAGTATGGATATCTCCCCTACTACTTTTACGAAATTTTCTAGGAAAGGAATTTTTAGTAGGGGGTTTGTAGGCCCATAAACGTTGGTAATTGATCCTTGGACAAACAATCCTATGATTTTGAATTTCGTTGAAAGCAAGCTGGGTTGTTCCAAAAAATTATCCA
This sequence comes from Picea mariana, assembly GCA_032191745.1. Classification (NCBI taxonomy): domain Eukaryota; kingdom Viridiplantae; phylum Streptophyta; class Pinopsida; order Pinales; family Pinaceae; genus Picea; species Picea mariana. The sequence goes on from JASDQU010588430.1 coordinate 3,519, forward strand.
TACACATTTGTTTAGGATCCCATAGCACAGCAAGACCCCCAGAGAATCCCATAGTTGGGATTTCTTCGGCTTCACTATTTTTCCATATTTTTTTGGCAAATTTAGTCATTGTTTCCTTGTCACATTTTTTTCCTATAGGAGGGCTATTCAAAGTTTGTCTTGATTGATTCTCTTTCTAAGCATGCATTTTTTTTTGAGATCATAGATACCTCTTATGTTCCAAGAGATCCCTATCATAAAAAAATAAAATTTAGGGTGGAAATCAATGCACCTTGAGCTATTTCGCTTAGGGGTTTAACATAGTGGCTTGGCTTGCGAGGTGAAGTATTTGTTTGACAGTCCCATTGCCTTTTTAGAGTTGACTAATAGAATGTCATCCTCTTCTACATTTTGTTTGAAATATTTTCACCCTCTTTTTTCTCCTCTACTAAGAGTTTATTATATGCTTTGTGGGAGAATTTGATGCATAGTCCCTCTAATTGATTACAATTGGCCTGGGATTTTCCTGCTTTTGATTAGTTCCTTTTTCATCTATAGTAGCTAGGGGTTTTGTAGGGTTCCACATTGTTCCCCATGTGCTACCGCTAAATTTGGCATGTCTATCTCTATCATTTTTGAGTCAAGGTCCTTCTGAGGGTCATCCTCTTCTTATTCTTGAGAGAGATACCCTTCTACTTTCATGTTTTGTTATGGGATGTATACATGGGAGGGGTTGATATTGGATTGTTGAGGGTTTGTCTTCTATATTTTTGGGTATTCCTTAGAAACCATACTTATGCTATCAATCATATTAGTATTTCCTTTGGTGATGTATGTTTGGGGAGGGACTAACTCATTGTCTTTCAAAGCCTTAAAACTATTTTGGCGATTGAGTGCTTGGGTTGCAAGGCCTTGGTTTGGTGCTTTCTTCCCTGATTTCCATTTTCAATGTAATTTGGTGAAGCCTTCCTGGTCTATAGTTCCCTTAATCTTTTTTGTTTCCTTTGGGATTTTTATGGGGAAGTCATGGAAGAGGTGGCCATTCTCATGGAATTTTCTACATCAAAAAGGTATGTCTTCATAGTCCAAGGTTTGTATCCATTCCTCATCCTAGAAGAGAATGTAGGTGGACTCTGGTAGAGTCACGGTGATGTTCATGTATACACATATGCTTGCATATGAGGTGTACCTCCCCTACATGGTGACCTTCAAGAGCTTGATGAATGAACCCAGTGAATTGCCAATCCCTTCCAGCGTCTCAAATTCCTAGAATTTCTGAAGCAAGGAGTACATTTGAATCCAGAATGTTGCTTCTATGAATGTTTCCTTTTTGGGGCTGAAAATCTCCATCTAGTATCAGAGGTGCAACCCTAATGAGTTGAATAAGTATGGTTATGCTTCAAAGATCTACTCATGATATTCAACACATGCAATTATGGTTGTGAAAAACCCTTTGAAGCCTAATTTTAGATCAACTTGGCCTTTGGTTTTCCACCTAGACTATACCCAACAAATCAACGTCATCTTAGAGACATAAAACCATAAATTTACCTATGACGAAAATGACCTTTCATGAACTGAATATAATTACTAACATTGGGTGAGGTTACCTCATATCTTGGATTTTTCTTGGATTTGGCTAGGAATCCATCGCTAAGTTTAGTTGGTGTCTTCCCCCAATGGGAGCCCTCTTTTTCAGGTTCAGGAAGATTGTTCATGTTGTTCCCTACCTCACCCATTCCAAAGGAAAAGGGGCAAGCGAAGGCCTGCCTAGTTACTGTGTCTTTGAAATATCATGGATCCACCAAGGAGCGGTTATACTTAGCCATAGGAACCAATTCTGGTGGGATCGGTACAATCTGGATGACTGTAGTCTTCTACTTCAGGGCATATGGGGGATGCAGTGCACTAAGGAAATCTGCAGAAACAAATTCAGCTAGGGTTGCAGAGATAGGGGTTTTAGTTGTAGATATCATTAGAATTATCTCATATTGTAACTTCYGGGAATTAATGTTTTTTTGTAAGCTATCCAAATCAAAATTCTATTAACAACAAAAATAATTTCCATTTKTCATTCAACTGACCTGCCACATGGGAAAGCAGGCCAACTGCAATATAGCCATTGTCCTTGAATTAAATTTTGAGTTTCCTCATGACATGATCAGTGCTTAGTTACAGAATTACAAAAATATAAAGGCCAATTCTGCCAGGTCCGGATATAATAAACTTGGTGTTTTAACCTAGATAAAATTATATTAAAAAAAAATGAAATTGGAAGAGAAATCATCAAAGTTAGACACGAGGAGAAGAAATAGTTGCCTTGGGAACCTGGTGTTGATCTCTTTGGGCTCATTGAGGTCCAGRTCCACCATACGCTTAGCGAGAAGGGAGATTTTTTKGTCAACATCATGAATTTGAAGTTGTAGATACTCCAGTTGASGAAGGATCTCACTGTGGGAAGTTCTCCTCTCAATCATGAATTTCCCCGRCAAGGTTTTGACATKCCAATACAAATAAACAGTAATGTGATACTTGGTTTCTCTATAGTGTGAGGTGAAAGTGTCGGGAATCCAGCGGGTGAATTCTGCATCAACCTCTTCCTCATTCACTAGAACCCTTTCTAATATCACATCCACTTCATCTAGCTCCAATTCATCTTGGGTTTTAGRAGGCATGAGAATTCAATTTTTTTTTTGCAATGACCATGGCTTCTTGTTGGGCACAAGGAACTAGGATCCTCTTCCCAAAATGACAACCCCTTCTGCCAAGGCCACCTCTACCCATGATATCCAGGATGATACTAAAATTGTTGCTCGCTTGGAGAGACCAAGGGTTCTACGCGATGGATCTGGAGCAGACCCAGAGAATAACCAAATTTACTTGCCTATATTTTACTCTTGCCTATAGAAATATTTTATTTAATATAGCCTTTTAAGCAAAAAGATTCCAAAATGTGTACGTTTTTTATTATATCTAGATTTTAAATGTTTATTTTTTGTTAAATGTTTAAAAGGTATTCGCTATGTATTGAAATAAAGATAAAAAAAAGTGTTAAAAATAATATTTTACATTGTATTTAAAGTATACGGCACCCTGAATTAATTAATGATACATAATTAGATGAAAAATCATAATTTCAAAAAAATAAATGATATATAGCATTTTTAATTTTGTTAAAATTGATGGGATGGTAGGAGCAGGTGGGGTATTCTTTGGCCCTAGAGGGAAAATTGAATTTACTTAATCCTAGAATTTAAGCGTAGCTTCAAATAATCAAGCTAAGGGTTATGCTTTGTTTCAAGGTTTCACCATCACCAGTGCTCAGGGCATCCACAAAATCACTATCCTGGGAGACATGAAGAACACTATCAAGAACCTTCAGCTCAATTCCCTCCCAAGGGATGTGTGATTAAGCTCCATCACCACCAAAATTCAAAGTGTCATATGGGATCTTGAATATGTGGAATAATGGCACGTCCTTCGCCACCTCAATTCACATGTGGATCATCAAGCCAATAAAGGCACTTTGGAGAAAATGGGGGAATTCCARATTAATAAGACCAAGGGATTTTTTCCCATTCCCTAACAGCTCCTCCTCTTTATGACTCGCACCATTGAACCTTCCTCTTCCACCACATGTTGTCTCCAGTGCATGCATGGGAGACCTCTCCCATCACCTTGYCATAACTTGTGTCATACATCCATTGTTTTTCTTTTCTTTTCCCACGCGGTTTGTAGTGAATTCCATGGCAGCATCTCCTATCCTCTACAATCATCATCGAGTGAGGATCTAGTCTTTCCTGGGATGGGAATTATTAGCATCACCCCCTCATAATTTTTTATTCCTGGTCCTTTTTTTTATTATCTTTGCTCGCTCGCTAGCTTGTGCCTATGGGATTGAATTGGACACCATGGTTGCATCAAAGATCCTCTCCAATCATCAATGGGAAAGGGTTTTAAGTCTTGGAAAAGATGGTTAATACAGCCTCATTATTTTTTATTTTCTCCAACCTATTCTATTACATATTCATTTCTATATAGATGATTGCAAGGAACATCCCTCACTTTAATACTCGTGGCCTAAAGATGGTTTGTGTCTTAGGTAGTTTTGTTAGTGAATGCTCCATGGTGTTCCATAGATGCAATCGCTCGGGAATGTGGCTAACCCAGCTGGAAGAAGAGGTGGATGACTTAAGAAATTTTGTGTAGGTCATGTTGGAGAGACTAAAAAACCTCTCATCCTAAATTTTGCCAGTTCTTGAGCTATCCCTATAGCAAAAAGAGTCTCTTCATCACTGTTGATCAAAAACATTGATCACCTAGATTTCCCACTCTTGGAAAAATAAATTATTTTGATTTGAGAAGAAACAAATTTTGAACAATCATAATCCCATGGCACATCCCTCAGTCTCAGCTTCGTCAAACATTTTACGAATTAAAAATTTGATTCAGTATGCTCAATATATTCATGTTTTTTTTCCAATCGCCCAAGGAGCACTTTTTCCATGTGAAACACATCTAATTTTTTCTTGGAACCATGCCCATTTTCTTAGAACCACATACTTTCTTGGAACTACACATTTTATTGGTTCTTCATCCCATACTTAACATTTTTCTAGTCCCTTTCCTCACACTCCCACTTCCCATACTTTGTCTAATTTACTCTTGCGGGGCTACCCCCGCATCCTCCCTTACTTTTGATCCGCATTACCTCTCCTCTCCTCTCGTTCTTCTCCCCATGATCCCATACTTAACCATTTTTTCTCTCTTCCACTCTACTCTCCATATCCATATTCCACACTTATCCATTTTTTCATTTTCTTCATTATCCACACTCTATACTTAGCCATTTTTCCTTCTTTCCACTCTACTCTCCCTCCTCACTATCCTCCATATTTAACCATTTACATACTTAGCCTATTTTCATTTTCATTATTCACTTAGTTAATTTTCATAATACCCGCCACTGATTCATTTTCGTAATTCATTTCCATTTTCCATGTCCAGTACTTATTTATTTTCATTATTATTTTCATAATTCATTTCCATTTTCCATTTACCATTTTACATTTCCATTTTCATTTTCCATTTACCATTTACCATTTTACTTTTTCTATTTCTTTTTTTTTTCCTATTTCCATTTTCTATATTTTCACAATTTCTCTGTTCATTTCCATTTTCTGATTCATTCTCGTAATTCATTTACATTTTCTTTTTTCCATTTTTCCATTTTTCTTTTCCATAATTCATATTCCATTTCCATTTTCTTATTTTCATATAATTCTGTTATATACTTCCCCAACACTTATCATGTTTTACTCTTTTACACTTAGCCAAATTCAAGCAATGTGAAGTGGGGGTAAAACAAGTCTTGGGCACGCATGTATGTAGGTCCACAGGTCCAAATTCCCACATACTACAAATTACACCTCTTAATTCCATGTCCTCCACAATGCACTTTTCACATTTTTCATACTTAGTCATTTTCTTGAAATGTGGATGCAGAGCCACATACCATCTGTCAACTTTTTCTTGAGTCTCTAGGTCCATAGGTTTGCAATCTCGCATACTCCATAATTCATTCTCCATTCCCATTTGTCACCTCATACTTAATCACTTTTACCATTTTCCATCCCCTCACCTACCTCATTTACCTCCACATTCCCATAACTCCACAAACCCTACATTTAACTTTTTAATATTATTTCCTATCCTAAGTTTCTTACCCCTTTTCGTGGACCTACCCTACTGGGATATGTGGTTGTGACATGGATATATCCTTAAATGACATGTGGCACTGAGGTGGAACAATACCATAATTGCATGTGGCAGTGACAAGGGCGCTAATCGGGTTATGACTGGGCTATGACTGGACGTTGACTAGGCCATCAAAATTTTATTAATTCATGAAACTTTCCTAAGGCACGATAGCTACACCAAAGTCTCTATGGTCTCCTTTGTTCCACATGAGGACTATGGTAACATTTTCATTATAAACAGTTAGAAACTCTTGACCACAATGCATGCGGGATTGTAATTTGTTTTAAAAGGGAGAATTTTGATGAAGGGCTAGGATTAATCCATGAATTTGATGGACGGTTGTTGAGCAGTGATATTCAGAAGTTCATAACTCAATATCCGGGTGTCCATTTTGGGAAAACCATACCTTGTTGGAGAGGTAATTTGACAAGAAACAAGGTTGAATTTGGCCATAATTATCCTATAAATTGAAAGAACAATCAACTCTATTTTCATGGTTTGCTACTAAATTTGTTTGGAACCTCAAATTCTCAAGGCGATAACTTGAGATATAGAACTCCAAATCATGCTCAGGAAGATTCATCAAAAATTTGGGACGATGAAGGTTACTTCTAGAGTGTTTTCCATGGCTAGGAAATCAACTATCATGTTCAAAAAATTAAAACATAGTCCACTTTTGTTTAAGGGAGTCAACTTCAAGTTTTGGAATTGAAAAATTATTAAATGTATTTTATTAAAGGATAAAGTGGATCCTACTTGGAGCCACGAATTTCAATGACATAAAGGCATTAATGAGAATTCAATAAAGTAAAAATTAAAAGTGGTTTACTCCAAAAAGGAATCGTGGAAAGTTCTAGAAAAAAAAACCCTAACTAATTCAAGAGCATTGACAGCAGATTTTAAAAGGGCGGGAGAAGGCACCATCAAGGGGTTGACAATCAAAATTTTCTATAGCGGCAAAGAGTCTGCAAGAAGAAAATTTCTATCTCGACAAGATTCAGTAGATTGGCCTGCTAAAACTTGTCTCTCTAAATCTTCTTCCTTTCTAATTCTTTCCATAAAATCCTCCATGAATTTATTGAGAACGGGAAGATTTGGGTCTGAGCAATTCTTTCTTTGAAATCTGTAGTCATCTTGTAACATTTTAGCTCCAAAGGAGTGAGATCTCTACTTGTAAAGATTAGATATGGTTTATTTCAGTTTATGATATTCTCATTGAAATCTTTTGAGGTTACTTCAATTTTCTTGTTTCTGACATTATTGAACTTATCATATTGGGATATTTTTATAAATTTCTCCTACAAAGAACTATTCGGGGCACTACATTTCTCATACTTGAGTTGAAAGCATGTGATTTCAAATGTATGGCCTATCAAAAAAAAAATTGGTTGTAATGAAGTTATAATTTAAAATTCTTTGAAGACCTTTCATTTCTTCATCTTGCAAAAGTCATAGAAAATTCCAAGTTCAGTTTATTTTACAAGAAAAAATGAATGTTTGTTGAAGGGAGACTCCAAAACCTTGTAGACACAGATCAATGCTGACACACACTTTATCCTATATTTTCTTTAAATGATTTAATGTATATTTCCACAATTGTATATAAGGGTTGTACATTAGTATATATAAGCTTTCTTAGAAGATATTTCAGGGTTTGCTCTTTATCATTCACCCTTTGCATTCATTGTAGTACCAAGAATCTTCCAACATTTCACCCAAAGAGGAGTACGGCCTCTATAAAAATGCAATGGGATTCATATCCTCATGAGGTTGAACTTAATACCATAAAATAGTCTTTTAGATCAACATTTTTTGTGACCATATTGGGAAACTATTTATTTTCTCAATATATCTGAGGCTTTGTTTCAGATTTGATTGAGGAACTAGAGTCTCCATGGTTCAAAGTTTCGAAAGAATATTCAAGAAAATTTCTACATGTTCTAGATGCACGGGGTTTATGAAGGGATTATTCAGAGATATATGAATGGCCTCAAAAAGAAATAAGAACCATCAAAGATTCAGAAGGATGAAATCCTTGGCGATTCCATTGAGAAAACTGTTAAAAGCCCTGGCAACTCCATTGGAAATATTTAAGAATATCAAGAAAATATTCATGGTGGCTCCACCAAATAAATTCGCTCATGTTATGACTCTATTTATCCTTCTTTACCAAGACTATCAATGGCTTTAAAAGATGCATCAAACAGAGGAGGTAACCAAAGAAGGAGGTGATTACATAGAATCCCTTTAAGTCTGCCAAAAGTAGATTTTCAAATGCCAAACATTTCTATTGAAATTTTTTCCAAATACTTCAAAGGATGCAAAGAAACATTTGTTTAAATTCAAAATCACATGTGATGTTTTCAGTCTCACTTAATACAATGTTACATGTCGATTATTTCTACAAAATCTGGGCGGGGATGCTCTTGAATGGTTCTATTCATTACTATCTGGGACCATTACCAGTTGGGGTGTGTTAGAAACTTCATTCTCTTGAAAGTTCATCCAAAATGTTCTCAATATTGTTTCCCACCCACCCTCTTCCATGTGGACACAAGACAATGAAGTGAGTGATTTGGAAGAAAAATATAATCAAAGATTGTAAGATTTTTCTGAATCAAGTCATACTGCTGAAAATGAAAATGACAATTCCAATTTACAAATGCAAGATTTCAGCCACGCATATACTCCATGTGAATATCTTTCAAGAATATTCACATGAAAAAAGAATATTTCAGCCAAGATACTCATATGGAAGATGTTGTAACAGATGATGAAAAGTCACAAGAGCATTGGCAGCAAGAACTATTGGTGGAAGAATTTAATCTTGAGGACAAAAATGGGAAATATTGTCATTCCATGAAGGAAGAATCCTTTCAGGACATCACCAATGAATCAATAATTTTAGATGGGGATAAGAAGAAAGATAAAAGTATTTTCAAATTGGAAACTCCTCATCCAACCAAAGACATCAGGAATCATGAGCAACCAAGAATTGATTATATTGAATCACGGTTCCAACGCATTGTTGGTCGAGCAATGAAATCAAATTTTGGTTATATTCACCTCAATATTACTTCAGTATACTTTGGGCATGCTTTTCACTCCTTAATAGCATCCCTGACATGCTCCCAAATTATGGAGTTCATTCCACATATCAGTTGGACACTTGAATGGATCAATTGGAAATCTAATTACACTTGAAAAGTATCATTTGTCTTCAAGTAGCATAGGTATCTAGATCTGGTTTGTACATAATTTGTTTCTTCAATCAAAGTTTTGCACAATAAAACAGATGCTAGATGGAGGATATGTTTGAAGATGACTCAAATAACCAATGGAAGAGGAATTACAAGAATTTATTTTGAATATGAATCCATAGCCCAATGGAGAAGGCAGTCGAACAAGCATTATGGATTCTCAACAACCCACAGGGGGTCATTGTCCCATAGTTGGAGCCAGATGTTGATCAAAAACTTTGATCACCTAGATTTCCCACTCTTGGAAAAATTTTAAAAAAAAATTGATATCAAAAAAATAAATTTTGAACAATCATAAGCCCATGGTGCAGCCCTCGGTATCATCTTCGTTACATATTTTACGGATTAAAAATTTGAGATTGTGTGCTCAAGATATTCATGTTTTTTTCCAACCTCCCAAGGAGCAATTTTTTTGTGTGCAACACATCTAATTTTTTCTTGGAACTAAGATTTTCTTGGAACCATGTACATTTTCGGAACCATGCCCATTTTCTTGGAACCACATACTTTCTTGGTTCTTCATCCCATAGTTAACATTTTTCTATTCCATTTCCCCACATTCCCACTTCCCATACTTAGTCTAATTTACTCTTGTGGGCCTACCCTTGCATCCTCCTTACCCACGCATCCTCCCTTACTTTTGATCTGCATTACCTCCCCTCTCCTCTCATTATTATCCCCATGTTCCCATACTTAATCATTTTTTATCTCTTCCACTCTACTCTCCATACTCTATATTCCATGGTAGATTCCAAGTTCAATTTATCTTACAATAAAGAATGAATTTTTGTTGAAGGGGGACTCCAAAACCTTGTAGAAACCCGACACGCACTTTATCCTAAATTTTCTTTAAATGATATGATGTATATTTGCATAACTACATGTAAGGGTTGTACATTTGTATATATAATCTTTCTTGGAAGATGTTTCAGGGTTTTCTCTTTAACATTCACCCTTTGCATTCATTGTAGAACCATACCAAGAATATTCCAACATTTTAGCCAAAGAGGAGTACCACCTCTATAAAAACACAACAGGATTCATATCCTCGTGAGGTTGACCTTAAGAATGTAAAACGATATGTTAGATCAACAATCAACTTCAGGATGAGTGCAACACTATTAATATGTAGGTGGAAGATATCCATATGCATCTCATTTATCATAGAATCCACTTGGATGATTTTGCGGGCTCTGAAGCAGCCTTCCCACAGGTCTGCACCACTCATCTTTCGAACTTGAATTCTTCGCCTCTTGTGCCAACTATGACTAATTCAACTATGACAGACAGCTCTACTACTATTAACTGAATAATGCAGTGTTCTTTTAGTTTTGTTTGGGGGGTGTATGTCAAAATATTTATTGTTAGGTCGATTGAATGTTGCTCTTTCTAATGAGTCTTTAGTTGGGTATTTTTTAGTAGGATAGAATAGATTGTTAGTGGCACTGAAGGGCGACATCTTGTAATTTTTTAAGACTATGGAGTTCTTTGTACATATGTTTCATTTTTTGATAGCCTTTACTTAATATAAATCTCACAATTTCTGTTAAAAAAAAAAACGACAAATTTTATGTTTTTATTTTTTAACATTGAAGAAAAAAAAAGAAAAATAATAAAAAAAATCACCATTGAAAATAAAATAAAAAAAATAAGCATTGTATACAAAAATAAAAAATAAAAATGGGAAAAAATGTTAATACTTCATAGATAAGAAGATTCAAAATGTCTAAACTACCTCGGTAAAAAAAAGGGTGCCACCAGTAGCACCACCTTTTGAAAGGGGGCTAAAAGTAACCACTAAATGTGACCTCTAAAAAAATGAGAACTCTAGAGAGTCCTTGTTAATTTGGTAATTAAGTTTGAATAGGACTTCCTCTATCAATATTGACAATGAATAGCAAACTACATACGAATGTACTTCAAAATAATGATATTACTTTGAGTATTCCAAAATTCTTTCATCCTCCCCAACTCCATTCCTTTCATTAGTTAAAGAAAATTGAAATACAAGCTTTTCACTTGCATTATTTGCCACATTTGTGGTCTATGGAATCCCTAAACATATAATATCGCCAACAATTTCCATAATCAAGCTCTATACAATAAGAATCGCCAATGTTTTTTAAGGAGATGTCTTGATGTTGTACATTGGACCTAGGGACAACAAAAACCCAGATTCACCTACCAAAGCACAATTCGTCTATGTTGACCTAGTGGATAAAGAGGGATGAATGACTATAAATATGAGTACTAACAACTCTCTAGTAACTCTCTTTATCTCACACTTATCATGTGGCATGAGCATCCAAATAACAAACTTCACAATTAACAAGAGTGAACATATGAGAGAGATGATGTAGAACAATGCATTCTACTAAATCCATATTCATTTGAAAATATCACACACGTTTGTTGACAATGTATACTTCCACATGATACTACTATTTGACAATTATTGACATGAATTAACGCATATTTTGTTGGGCCAACTGGAGCAATCATTATTGGATACCACTAGAACAATAGGCAATTTGAAATTAATATAAAGGATGGAGACACATAGAATGATAATGCAACCATAAGTCTTCCTTCTTTCAAATATATTTCGAACTTTCTACACTACTTTGCTAAAATGGTTTTTCAATTATTTCGTAGAATGCAAAAAACTCGAATATATGCATGTCCTACCAAAAAACCAATTTAAATCGACTTTGAATTTGTTTTTTCTTTTAACAATAATCATTAAGATTTGTATTAAAAAAGTATTGTGGTCAACAAATAAAAATGAGATTGACCACAACCTGTAAGTCTAAATTTTCAAAACAACCAAAATTTTCACCCAACCACAGATCTATCCACCCTTACTAGGCCCTATTCTAGTATTTTTGGCAAGTATATTGTTGTACAATCTTATTTAATAAAAAGAGCACTTGGAATACATTATAGGAGAATATTCCTTGATATAATTGCTTTAGAAATTATGAAATTTGAATAAGATGTGACGAGTGAAGTTTAGGTGTCTCGTGCTTTGTTTTGTTATCCTTTATTTTCTAGATGTTCTCAATTGATTTTCCACCCTTTTTTGAGAACGGGTGATCCGTTCTTTCTTAACACACTTATGTAGGAGACACCAAGCACTAGAGGAGATTTTAGATATTTGAAGGTCTTTGTTGCATGGGGTTCTAGAATAGCCTCTTCAACCATGGGGAGTTCTATTCCTTCTTCAAGGTATTCCTATGATTTATGTTAGTCTACCTCCTTTTATATTGCTTTGTTTTCTTGTATATATTTTTTTCTCCACTATTGTGATGAGTTCTAGGTCATTCTAATTATTTTGATACTTGGATTATGGAAAATAGGGATTTTCTCTTAATTTTTGAGGGTTTTGCTGATGTTTGAATCGATTAAGATTGAAACAACAACCTCATAAGGATAAAAATCCCCCTTCATTTTTATAGAGGTGGTAATCCTTTGTATTCTTTAAATATTTACCTTTGAATATATTGAGATAACAACATTAAAATAGGAGAGTGTTAAATATCAAACTCCAAATATTTGTCATTCAAATAAATGAAAATATTGAAAATAATATACCTTCATCAAGAATTCTTGAGAAATGGACTAGGAACATTCACTCATAAATAATATGTTTGCATAAATGTGATACAAGGAAAATAACTACATAAAATATAACATGAATCTCACATCCATCACAATTTCAAATATTTTTTATCACATTCAAGGAAAGAAAGATGAAGGGCCCACATATCAGAGAACTTTAAAGAGTCTTTTCATTGATAACAAAAGAGAATATGATAGGAGAAACTTCAAATATCCAGTGCTCAAAAATCATAGTTTCAAAAGATATAATCAAAATTTTTCCCCGAAGTGGTTCTCTGGGATATCTCAAAAAATAATATAAGTATTTGATAGTCTTGGAAATAAAAATATGTTTTTCCAAATTTGGATAGTGATCAGGCTCTGGTGGACCTTAAAATAAATAAAATAAACAAGGACAAGGCTGGACCTAAAAAGAAGACAAAAGAGAAGGATTATAAAATTGGTTATGCTTTTCATGAGACAGATAAAACAAAACTGGATGATTTTCTGAATGGGAAGAAAAATGAATTAGGAAGAACGTGATCTGTGTTACTCACTATGATGGAATCTCTCACTCATTTTAATGTTGATGTCCCTTTTGTATCATATCTTGTTGCAAATTCTTGACCAATATCAACTACATGTTGGAAGCTTGGTTGTTATCATTGATGTCAACCCTAGTCATGGGTTTTGGACCGCAAGATTGATGAAGGTATTTGGACATGAAAGAAAATGCACATGAAGATAAAATACCCATGGATGGATAGTATACATCATGTTGTTTCCGATGGTATGTGGCACATCACGTGGATCCTCATGGTTGAGGAGAAATAAATTTTTGAAGATGACAAAGAGAATTGAAGAAGGAAGTACATGTAGGCCCTGAAGATAATTAAAGAAAAGAATTACAAAATAAGAAAGTTTCAAGTCGGCCCTAATGTTAAAAAGAAGTGACATAAATGGTATAAATAAACATCATTATACATTCATTTGATACAAGTCGAATTTTAGTGGAAATAAGAAGAAAAGAAGGCCGGATTTCAAGGGAGGATGAAGTCTTTTGGTGATGTGTTCTAAGGTATGTTATTTCCAGGTCATCTTACCATTTTTTCTATAACTTTTTTTCTAGAACGATTCATATGGTGAAATCGCTATGGTATTGAGAATACATATCAAGGTACCTCTGGTAAAAATTTCAGTTCTTGATTTTCTATAATTATGGAGATACACTTTGTGGCAGATAGGGTTTGTGACCAGTCCTGAAGCTAGTCAATAAACAGGTGTTCTGGGTAACACGGTCATAACTTCTTCATAGAGAATCCAAATGATGTGGGAAAAATTTCATTGGAAAGAGTACGGACTTTCATTTTGTGTGAGGGAGTTTCAGAATCGGATGTTAAATATTGAGCGTGAGGCATTCTGTAAAACTGTGGTCTCTTGAATAGACCAGAATTGAATAAAGTCTACCACTCTTTCTATAACTTCTTTTTGGGGAGGATTCAAGGAGTGAAACTTGGAGGAGTTTCATAGAATACATTGAGTAATATTATATACAGGATCATATTACTCTAATAATTGAATAATTTCATAAATTTAAGAAGTCTCGGAAAGCATTATCAGGTTCTATGTGATGATTGGTTGATGGTGATGATTTAATGTAAAGTTTTATTATCTCTCATATATTATTGGGTGTAAGGAAGGGGAAAGTATGGAGAGTTCAAATCTCTCTTGATATTGGAGAATTGTATCTTCCTCTTGGAGTTTTATCCCTCCCTTTACATTTGGAAGCTGTAGCTACCTTTGGAAGTCATTACTTCCCTTGAACAATAACTATTGATTATTTCTCATATATTGTGCATGGTGTATTGTGGTGTATTGGTGTAACTCTTATACTATTGTTCAT
>JASDQU010588432.1:14495-26573 GCA_032191745.1 Picea mariana
TCTTCTCTTGGAGGCTAATAGCCTAATATAAATTATATTCTTGAGCCGACAAGGCTTCTAGGGTTATTAGCCAATTCATTAGGGTTTCTCTTGCTTCCCGGAGTCTTCTATTCTCGTCAGGTTCACATGTAGAGGTAAATACCTCCCGAAGCTACCATAATATTAACAGTATATTGCTAAACAAAAAGACAGTTGCAGATTTAGGTGGTAGTTTACATATGGACTTAACTTATCTCACCATTCCAACTCCAAATGGTTTAGAGTTTAGATTGAATAGAGAGTTGGAAAGAAAGTATCATGTGGAAGATCCTAGGAAAAAGGAAGATGAGATTGTTTTTCGGGAAGTAGAAATGGGATGTTATGAGATAGAATATACTCTGACATTTACCAAGATGGAACTTAATAGCAAACCCCCAAGCATTTGCAATGTTTGGGATCCCATGGATTCTTTTGATGGGATTTTTCTTCAAGAAAATGTGGATTAGACAGATAATAGTTTGCCTCCTTCAGAGTTAAAGTCAGAGTTGGATTTATCAGTGGAAAATGTGTCATCAACTCAACCTGCATCAACAGAATCAGTTAAATGTCAGAAACAGTTAGATGGGATTCTCGGGCCACACCCTCCTAGTTTTTCAGAAATTGGGAAAGTAAAAGATAGAATAAATCTGGTGGAAATTACTAAGGATGATAAGGTGAATATTGATAAAGAAAAGTACATCATCCCTAGTAAGAGGTATGCCAAGCCTTTTAAGAAGAAATAAGTTCATAAAGTTTGCACTTGGCACCTATGGAAAACCATCAGAATTTTCTTAAGGGGAACTGCCCCAAGTGGCCTAAGGTTAGAAACCGGGATTCACATGAAAAAATAAATAGTTAGCATAAAGTGTATCAGTTTTCTAGCAACTCTTCTCAGCCAGTGGGACGACATAAAGTCAGACATGCTAGTGAGAGGACCCCTCCTTGAAATGTTTCTTCATGTGGCAACTTGGTGTCCAAAGGGACACCCTCTGTAACGTATCTCTAACCTTTCTCCTTGTATTTCAATTTTGTATTGTTTCATTCATTATGTTGATATGTACTTAGAATTATTTCTATATCATAGATTCATTTTGTAATTATAGATGTTGTACTTTAGTTATTTCATTATGTAGATGTTGTGTATAGCATTTATTTATTTCATTATGTACATGTATGCTTATGTTGGATATTGGTGAGCAACTTTTTGTAGATGTTGGATTCTCGTATGCTCTTCGTCCCATGTGAGAAGATCGAACACACGTCCCCATGTGGAGCAAGATGTTGACCACCTATCCGCACAAGGTGGAGGCAAGCCTACCTTTGTTGTGCGATTGTGAGTGGTTTATTTCTTGCTTCTCTTTTCAAGTCATTTTATTCATAATTGCCTACACCTTGGGTGAGACATCCCCAAAATCGTAAGGCTAGTAATGTGTTGATAATGTACTTATTCTTTCATGGTTAAAATCTTCTAGAAGTAGATCTCACATTCACATAACTAGTCTTAGTTTAAGCCCATGGAGGCATAAACTCACTTACATGCTTTAAATCTTGCAAGTTTCATTTTCATAACATCTATCTTAATGCAAGTCATACATGGGTAAATGGTAAAAGTTTAAATCTTTTCTTTGGCAAGTTGTTCTTGTCCTCTTCAAAGCACTCTTTTCTTTCAAGCTTGCAAACTTTCATGTTTAAGTAAATGGTGTTGGAATAACTTATTCTTTTCAGCAATTCATTATATATGCTATATGTGTTTACATGCTTCATTCTTAAAATTCTAAACATGTCTTTTTGGCTGATTCAAGTTTCGGTTTTGGCACCTTTTCACTAATTTTGGACAACTAAAAGTCACCAAAACACTCTAAAATACACTAAAATACTTAGCCCATAGGTATATCAACTTATTAGACATAATAGGGCACCTTAATTCACTATCTTCGCCATCTAAAACGGGGCTTGAGGAAGGCAATGGAAGGTGCTAGGCCGGGAACGGTCTCACGACGCGCGACGTCCTTTCTGGGAGTACTCAGGCCTTTAGGGTTGACCTGTGAAGCTAGGGTAGGCCTCGTTGCCTCACTTCTTGAGCATCCAACAACCATTTGGTAATTGGGGGAGGAGGATTTTGGTTTGACATCTAGTTAGGGAGAGGGTAATTAAAATATTTTAAAATCTTTAAGCAACTCTTAATCCACTTAGTGTTTTAGGCTTCACTTTTTGGGGTACATCTTATGGTTGTCTAAAACATCACTTGCTAGCACATAACTCATTTTAAATCTTACATGCAAGTACACTTCTTTTTGGATTAATTAACTAAGTGTCATCTTGAGTATTGTCGAGCATTTGTTCTTTCAAGTATTTCTTTTCATTTAGTAAATGCTCTTTATGGTGTGATCCCTCTAGAGATAGCGCATCCCATTTGGAGGCATCATCTTGTTGGATCTTGAGTGTTGTGGTTGCCATTGAAAAACAATCCAATAGAGTAAGTGTTATTGGGACATGCTTGGCTTAATGTGGATGATCGTTATGTTTTAAACATCTTTAAGTACCGACACATTTAAACACTTGGTTATCTTGCCATCCTTTGTACCTTGTATATCTTGTCCATAATTGTTGTACTATTCTTTCATTTATTGTTGTAAGTACTTGTATCTAATCTTGTTGTGAAGTGATTGTAATCTTTGTAATCTAATTGTAAATCATGTGTAATCAAACACCCTTAAGCTTTAGTTGACCCCTTGCCCAATCTTAGGCACTAGTCTTAGTTGTCTTAGGAAAGGGTTTGCTTGACATAAGTGGATAGTGGCATCTTGCATTGTTGCCTTTGCATCATAGGTTAGTCTTTCCCCCCAAACCTTTAACCAATTAAAATCAACTCCTAGAACATAACGTTAATTTCATCTAGAAACTAGGGTCTACCCCCCTTGGCTTCCCTAGGAGTAAGCCTAGACGGAAGAGGTTCAAGTCAAAATGACAACATGGGCTTTGAACCTAGGCATTGTGCCTCCAAGGACACACTAAGTGAGTTGGACTTAACTCACATTTGCAAGTGTGTATTAGGACAGGAACAGTTGGGAAGTCTGCTTCCAGGTTGACTGGCCAGTGATCAGAACCCCCCCAGGGAAGGATGCTGCAATCTAAGGTTAACCCCTGCATAATGATGGATTCCGACACCAAGAATCTGTCGAGTCATGTCGCAACCTGATGTTGATTTATCTATTTATTGTTCCAAGTGAAGTGTCCGTTATTGGTTCTGATGTTCACCATCTCTGTTGTGTATATGAACATTGAGAATTATTCCGCATCTCTATCCAATCTCTTGGTGCCTCCTTTTTTTTCCACAAGTGATGTGATGATGTTGAAGTCCCCTGTCAGGATCCAGTGGAGGTTGTTGGAGCGGGTTTTTAGGTCTTCTAGGTCTAGAAGCATTCTTCTCTTTTCCTCTAACATCTGGGGTCCATACACATTAGTGCATAGAATCATCTCCGTATTCCCAATGATTTGCATGTTAACCGAAAGTGTGTGCCTGGTAGCCTCGACTGCTATTAGGTTCATCACTTGTGAATTCCACAAGGCGAGGATTCCTCCTGCCATTTGTTGTCCTTCAACAACCAACATCTTGTACTTGCTCCATTGTTTTTTGCTAATTGTTTCCATTCCGTCTATAGTGCATTTTGTCTCTTGAATGAAACAGAGGTCCAGTTGTTCCTTCCTCAGTCTATTCCTAAGAATTCTCTGCTTTCGTGGGTTGTTTAGGCCTCTTATATTCCATGTTATAATCTTCATTTAAACATGTGGGGGGGAGTTGGGAAAGAGCTTTTTAATCTTACCTGAGTTTATCAGTAGAGCTCCTAGTTCCTGTAGGGTTACGATGTTTGATTTCCTGCCTTTTTTCCTTCTCGTCTGCTTGGGCAAGAGTTGTGGTTGTCCTTCGCCTGCTTTGATTCCTAGGTGTCCTATCTCCCCGTGTGTGTGCTTGAGCCCTCTGGCTTTGGCTTCCTCCCTTAGGAGGAACAAGTATTGGATGTGATCTAATTGCTCCGCTGGTACATTATGTACGCCCTGCCTTTTCCATTACTTCAATATGTTCGAGAGAACGATCCCTTCCCTTTCCACAATGTCTCTGAGATCAGGATCTTCTATTCCTACCTCGCTTGGAGTCATTTCCACGTCTCTGTCTGCCTCCTGCATGGAGGTGGAGATATCTCTGGTTTCTCCGTCCATAGGAGTTGCGCTACCCCCCTGTCCCATCTCCTTCCTTGGGCTATCTATATCCTCATTTGTTGCTTGTTCCATGGCTTATTTATCTTTTGTCTTTTCCTTTCCTCCTTCCTCCTCTTTGTTGGTCTTGTCTCATCCTTCTGCTTTATTCCTGGCCTCTAGATTGCTCCCTGTTGGGGTTTTACTTTATTTCTTGTTAGCTCTGTTTCTGTGGTTTGGTTTTATAAACCCATCTTCATCCTACTATGGTTTGGTGTTTTCCGCTTCTTGTTGTTTAATGATCGGACATTCTCTTATTAGGTGTCCATGTTTGTGACATCTCCTGCATCTGAAGGGGATCTGCTCATAGTCAATGTTTTGTATCCATTCCTCGTCCCTGAATTCCAGGCTTATGGCTTTTGGGAGTGCCCTCGACACATGCATCTCTATGCAGATTCTTGCAAAGGAGGTGTATCATCCTTTTAGGGTTGCTTATGATGTCTTCACGTATTTTTCCAGTTTGTTCCCTATTGCTTCAAAGGTGGAAGGTAGCCAATAATCTAACGACAAGGAGTAAAGTCTCAGCCATACAGGTACATTTTTGAAGGTTTATTTTTTTGGGGAGAAGTTTTCCTTCCATGCTCGCATGTACAGTCTTGCTGAGGCGTGGAAGTATGCCCCCCCCTCAAAGATCTTATCCCTATTTTCCAGGTTCATGAAAACTGCTGTAAAGAAGCCTTTCGAGCCCAGGTGAAGATCCACTTCTTTGCTTGGCTTCCATTGATATTTAATCCAATTGCGCAACGTTCTTTTTGTGGGCCACAAACCCATAAACTTGCAGATTAGCACATGCGTCTTCATCTGGTCCCTGTAGAGTTGCGTTTGCGGATCGTCCAGTATTACCTTCGGTATCATTGTTGTCTTTGATTTACATGGGTTGCGCCCTTTTGCCCCATTGGGGCTCGCCATTTCTTGTGCAACATTCTGAGTTTCTCTGGCTTCTTCCCCCATGCCATCTCTTTTCCTCTGGTTGCTTTCCTGACTCTTTTCCGGTACTGATCTCGAGGTGCTTGTCATTGGTGCCTTGAAACCTACGCCTCGTGGGCCTTTCCCTTTGTCTACTACTACCTGCTTGTATGAGGGGGTTCCATTACCGCCCCCCTTGGTACTCATGTTGTCCTTTGTTGTGGCCGCGACTACCAAACCCTAACTTGCAGTTGCTCTAGTTGCCTCAAAAGGTATGCAGGCTTGGCCCAGTTAAGCTTTGTTCCACGACTAGACCACGTCCTTGCTCGGGTTTGAGCACAAGACCTGACCTTCGTTGCAAGAACGACTTTACCATCCAGCCGCCTCCGCTGACCTTAAAAGGTATGCGGGCTTGGCCCAGTTAAGCTTTGTTTCACGACTAGACCACGTCCTTGCTCGAGTTTGAGCACAAGACCTGACCTTCATTACAAGAACGACTTTACCATCCAGTCGCCTTCGCTGACCTTCCCATCGACTCACTCTCCGCAAGCCCTTCATGTCGAATTGCAAGAATACCCTGCATTATTTACCGAAACCCCTATTGATTTTCATCAATCAACCAGAGACACACACCAAAGGAACGAATTTGTCCCTAAAAAGTCTTTAGAGGAGGTGCTGGATAAATTGAAGGGTAAGGTCTTTGTTACTCCTAATCCTGGAAAAGATTTGGTTGATATAAATGAAATTAAAACCAAGAAGTAGGGCAAACATAAAACACAGAGGGTTTAGGATATTGATTTCAAGAAGAAACGGAACGACTGAATCCTTTCCAGAATGGCTAGGAATCGACGTCACAACCACGAGAAGCATATCCCCACCATTGATATTGAAGATCCGATCTCTGTGGACGATACTAGTGCTGATTTCGCTAAGATAAATTCACCCCAATACGATTTCGTGTCTAATTTTCCTCATTTTTTAAAGGAACAAGAAGGTTTCTCAGGTATTCAGTATGACCTCCAAAAAATTATGGAACAGGGTGAACCTCTTACTTCAGACCGAACTCGTCCATTTCCAAATCTAAAACATGTGTATTGTGGAAGTTGTTTTCACTGGATCCAAAGATACTATCGAGATATCCCTTACCTACAGGCTCAATTAAATCAAGTAATGACTCGAAATTCAATTATGGAAAAGGAAAATGGTGATCTCAGAGATAGCATTCGATCAAATTCGCTCAGAGCCAACAAACGTCTCAAGAAATCGGGAGATGTGATTATAAAAAACTCCACTAGTTTCAATGTTGTTGTGAATTTGGATTTGTCTGATGTTTCCTTTTCAAAATTCTAATTGGTAAATACTTTTCTTGTAATTCACGATTGGATTTGTTTAAACAATAACTGGATTTGTTTTCATTTTGTTTTTATTTAGACCAGCTACAGAATTGAATATTATGTAGCTTGTCTTTTAATTAATTAATTTTATTTTATTGTTTTCTAATTTAGATTTCATTTTTCTTTGTGCTTAGGTAAACAACAGATCAATGTGCAAAGATTAATAGAACGAGTCAAAAGTTGGGAATACAATGGACTTGTAATTTCGTTTTGAAAAACAATGTTATAATGATGTAACTATTTTTTATTAGTGGTCTCAACAGACTTATCTTTATGGTTATTTTGTTTTAGTAAATGTTTTTTAAAGTAAATCTGTCTCTATCTTGCATGATATGACGAACAGACTAGGAACTTGTTTTAAATAACACTGCTTGCCTAGGAATAAGGGCAATTCCTCTTGGACCTTATGATGGACTTATTATTCTGAAACTATATGAGATACAATTTACTTTTTGGCTTTCGTCCTTTTGTAGACTGTGCAATGTTATTATTGTTTCTCATATAATTTTTGGACATGAAAATTTATTTGCATTGAACTAGCTTTAGACTACTCTGCATATAACTTTTCATGTTGTGTTTTTCTTTACATGGTTCATTATTTTTTTGGTTCTTTTAATATCTGTGAATGATCGTCTATCTATACATCTTGAGTTTACATCTAATGTTGGGTAGTTGATAATACCATCTGCTGAGAGTTAGAGTTTATTTCGCTTTCAACTATTGGACATTTTAAAGTCACATGAGAGAAAATCTATTTGTCTTTCTATTATCATAGATCTGTTCCGAAATATAAAAGATTTCCTTGAGTTTTTTCAGGAAGTATCGTTCTTGCTTTTGTCATAGATTTATACTTGACATAGGTTAAGTGGAGCTTATACAAACGCAGAAAGACAAATCTCGCTTAGTATCGTTGATCAACGTCATGTTAGTTAGTTTATGTTTCATTTGATTTGTTAATTTGCGAATGAATAACGATTGCATCATTCAAAAGTTAAATGCTTTGTCCATTATTATTATATCATTTATAATCTTATTCACTCATTGTTTATTATTTTTTCATTCATAGTACAAAAAACAATTTCCTTTATTTTTGCATCCTATTTTGATCTATTAGTTGAAAACAATCATTTTCACGAGGCTTTATTTAAACCTTGTAATTGTATATATCTAATGTATATAATACTACTATCAGTTAAGTAATTGTATTAGTGTGTTGATTGATAGGATTGTACGTTTAGTTAGTTTTACATCTTTTAATTATACTAGAATCATAGTTGGCTAACGGAGCCATAAAACCCGTCAAGGCAGATCATTCCAAACGACTTGAGTTAAATAGACAACCCCGGTCCAGATCATCCCTTCTCGTTGACGGTGTGTAATAAACATCCGTCAACAAATGGCTCTAGAAGGAGGGCCTGGAAGTCATTGATGGCACGAGGAGGCCGTAGGACTCCCCCAAACAACCGTTCTCATGTCGTGACGTGTAGTCGCTCAGACCCTAACGTTATACTTGACCCAGCTACTACGTCAAAAACTACACCTGACATTCCCGCCGAACCAGTGACACCAATTCCTCAAGGGATTGATGTACAAGAAATTGTCCGCCAGTCGATTTTGAGAACTCAAAGTGCTTTGTCCCGAATCAGACAACTAAATCAACCCCTTGATTTCTCCAATCTGCAAGAACAACCTCTTGACACTGGTATGCCCGATAACACATTAGGTGGTAATATCATTGATCCTTATGAAGCGCTGATCCTAGGTGCTGGGGGATTTGGTCTCCCACCATCCCCACCTAGTTCTTCTCCACCCTCTTCAAGAGAAGAATCCTCGGACGAAGGCAGTTCTTCGTTTGAACAATCTCAACCTTCATCTCCACCAACTCCCATGGCTAACTGAAATAATCTCGCCAGACCTTTGCTCGATCAAGATGTTGTTGCAGTACCTGGACCCCAACACCCATTACCCAAACATCCGGAAAAGTGGCTACCCAAATTCGACCCAAATTCGAAGCAATCAGCTGAGGATCATATCAATAAATTCATGTTAGTTGTTAGGCTTCGGAGTGTTTAACACGAGGATGTCGTGTGTAGGTTATTCCCTTACACTTTTGAGGGAAATGCCACAACCTGGTATTTTCCGCAACAACCCCAAACCATCGTTTTGTGGGATAAGTTTGAAACCTTTTTTCTAGAAAAATTTGGAGATAATAAATCTACAGAAGTTTTGGTAATGGAGCTTTATAGTATGAAAATGAACCCTAAAGAAAATGTTAAGGATTTCAACCAGAGATACCTCACGCTAAAAAATAAAATCCATGTGGATTCGATGCCTGCGGAAAACTTGATTGTTGCATACTATACTAAGGCCCTACATAACAATATAGCTATATGGGTTAAAAGGTCCAAAAAGAACACATTACTAGAAGCCTTTGAGGAGGCGGTCATTATCGAGAAGGACATTATGAGTTTAAAAGATAATTTAAATGTTGAGGCTGAAACAACCTCCTCTTCTAAAAAGAAAATAGAAATTCTCACTAGACCTCCTCAAAGAAAATGTCAACAAGAGAATTTAGACTTGGAAAGTTTGCAGAAAGATTTCCAGAAATTATCCAATCAGGTAGTAGACTTTAAAAGATCCGCTGAAGAAGCATCTACAAGTAAAGGAAGTTTTAGACCACCTTTGAGGAAACCTTTTCCTCCAAACAGACCTAACCCAACCACAGAAGGTCTAAACTTTGAAGGACTGCAATATTTTTTACAAGCAACACTGGAAGCACATTATAATGTTGTTTCTGTACCTCCTGAAAATCAAGACGACAGGGGTGAAGAAGAAACACCTGATGAGGAGGACTCATCTCCTCCTGTCTTCGGACATTTGTCAGACATCATCTTCCAAGCAAATTTTGAAACTGTCCATCCTTATAACACTTGAAGTAAAGTACAAAACAAACTTCCATCTGAAACAAGTAGGAATATGGTATCCAAATAGCCAAAACAAATTGAAACCAAACAAAACCTCATCGCCCAAGTTTTAGAATATGATTTGGTTGAAGATCTTGAAAAACTAAGGGCACATATATCAGTTTTTGAATTACTTAAATTCCTTCTTATCCTACAAAAAATGCTCCAAAGTATAGCTGAGAATAATAAAAAGAATGATCATATGAAAAGAAAATCAACAGAGAATGACCCAAATAAAACAAAAGATGTCTCCGGTAAAAAATCATCTGAAAATCAACATAAAAGGGACATATCAGAGAAAACTGTAGGAAATTTAGATAAGACTATTTCAGGTACAACCATAAAAAATCAACAGACTTATGTTGTCTCATCATGAAAAAAATGTATCGCCTTTCTTGTTAACTTTCAAAATTTTCAACAAAAATGTACATAACTGCATGGTTGATTCTGGCGCCTCATCAAATGTAATGTCTCTATCTATGTGTCAGAAAATTAATGCTAAAGTCAAACCTTCGGATTTAAAAATCATTTAGTTAAACATAACTAATGTCAAGGTCATTGGTGAACTTAAGAATGTATCGATAAGGTTTTCAACTAACCCAAAGATCCACCAAGTAATTGATATAATTGTTGTTGATATTCCAGAAGTTTATGGCTTATTTTTTAGCAGAGATTGGTCAGAACAGTTACATGGTTATTTTGCTACGGATTGGTCTCATCTGTGGCTTCCAAAAAATGGCCAACCTAACAAGACTAGGATAAACAAAGAACGTTACCTCAAGTACACTGTTACAGATTTAAACGGTCCCTATGAGCCTTTTACTACTGCTGTAAATACAATTGAGGCCCAGGGAATG
This sequence comes from Picea mariana, assembly GCA_032191745.1. NCBI lineage: Eukaryota > Viridiplantae > Streptophyta > Pinopsida > Pinales > Pinaceae > Picea > Picea mariana. The sequence goes on from JASDQU010588432.1 coordinate 24,888, forward strand.
AATATTTTTTTGGAAATTTCATGACTGAAATATCCTCTATCACTGAACGAGAACAACAATCTGAAATATCAGCCTATACTCAGATGACAACTCTAAAAAGTTAACCGAACATTGTTGATGATGAAGAAATCTGGTCATTATACTTTGATGGATCTAAATCCCGGGAAGGGGCAGGCGTTGGTTGTGTGTTGATTGACCCAAAAGGTAATAAAACATTTATTGTTTGTCGAATAGAATTTGAATGTACTAACAACACAACAGAATATGAAGCACTCCTGCAGGGACTAAAGAAGGCACTGGAACTTGACATGCAAAACTTGGTAGTATTCGACGACTCGGAAATTGTAGTCAAGCAGGTAAAAAACGCTATTCATTGTTTATCACCTCATCTGAAAAACTACCAAACCGAGGTATGGGGCTTAATACGTAAATTTATTGCTTTCAACATAAGTTCCATTCCCAGGTCTAGTAATTCAGAAGCTAATTTATTAGCTAACGTTGCTTCAAAATTATTACCTCCTGAGGGTCTTTCTCCTAACGCATTTTCGGTTGAATTGTTATTTAGGCCATTGATTCCCGACAACATCACTAATTGGCGAGTGTTTGATGACGATCAACAAATCATCAATTTTCTGCATATGGAGGACACTTTCCAAGACGTGGTAATCGATGAAAGCACCCATAATGAAAACCTCCGAGATTTCATGATAAGATCTGACCCTCATTCTGTGGAGATATCATCTTATTTGGTAAACTCTATCCCCAAATCTGTTGTTAGATTAGAAAAATTTTATGGTTTACATGACAAGTTTAGGGGAGTGGCCAATTGTAAAACGAACAACGCTTCATTATTGTATGAAACTATAAATTTAGGAACGCAAGCTAATCCTCAAAATATCAATCTGGGCAAAGGGTGTTCAAAACAAGAGAGATCTGCATTCATAAAATTGTTCAAAGAATTCAAATATGTATTTGTTTGGACATATAATGATCTAAAAACTTTTGATCCAAACATAATACAACATGAAATTCACATGAAGCCCCAAACCCAACCTTTTCAGCAAAAACTTAGAAAAATGCATCCTAAATTAGAACCCACAGTAAAAAGGGAACTAAACAAATTACTCACCGCCAAAATCATTTTTCCAGTCCGACATACTCAGTGGGTATCCAACTTAGTCCCAGTAAGAAAGAAAAATGGGGAAATTTGACTTTGTGTCGATTTCCGTAATTTAAACCGAGCCTATGATAAAGACAATTCTCCCATTCCTCCAATGGAACAAATTTTGTAACAAATGTATGGTTCTGAAAGACTATCCTTATTAGATGGTTTCTCAGGGTATAACCAGGTCCTTATGTCTCCATCAGATCAGTTGAAAACCACTTTTCGTACCCCATGGGGCACTTATGCCTATAGAAAAATGTCTTTCGGATTGATTAATGTCGGGGCCACCTTCCAGAGGGAAATGGACATTGCTTTTCGTGGCCTTATCAATCAGTCAGTTGTTGTCTACCTGGATAATGTCACTGTCTTTTCGAAGAACAAAAAAGATCACTTGTCGCATCTTAGGGCTGTGTTAGAACAATGTCGTAAGTTTGGGATTTCACTCAATCATAAGAAGTTAGTCTTTGCAGTAGAGCAAGGAAAATTAATTGGATTTATAGTCTCTAAATATGGAATGATAA
>JASDQU010588432.1:26623-42800 GCA_032191745.1 Picea mariana
TATTCCCAATGATTTGCATGTTAACCGAAAGTGTGTGCCTGGTAGCCTCGACTGCTATTAGGTTCATCACTTGTGAATTCCACAAGGTGAGGATTCCTCCTGCCATCTGTTGTCCTTCAACAACCAACATCTTGTACTTGCTCCATTGTTTTTTGCTGATTGTTTCCATTCCGTCTGTAGTGAATTTTGTCTCTTGGATGAAACAGAGGTCCAGTTGTTCTTTCCTCAGTCTATTCCTAAGAATTATCTGCTTTCGTGGGTTGTTTAGGCCTCTTATATTCCATGTTATAATCTTCATTTAAACATGTGGGGGGGAGTTGGGAAAGAGCTTTTTGATCTTACCTGAGTTTATCAGTAGAGCTCCTAGTTCCTGTAGGGTTACGATGTTTGATTTCCTGCCTTTTTTCCTTCTCGTTTGCTTGGGCGAGAGTTGCGGTTGTCCTTCGCCTGCTTTGATTCCTAGGTGTCCTATCTCCCCGTGTGTGCGCTTGAGCCCTCTGGATTTGGATTCCTCCCTTAGGAGGAGCAAGTATTGGATGTGATCTAGTTGCTCCGCTGGTACATTGTCTACGCCCTGCCTTTTCCATTACTTCAATATGTTCGAGAGAACAATCCCTTCCCTTTCCACAATGTCTCTGAGATCAGGATCTTCTGTTCCTACCTCGCTTGGAGTCATTTCCACGTCTCTGTCTACCTCCTGCATGGAGGTGGGGGTATCTTTGGTTTCTCCGTCCATAGGAGTTGCGCTACCCCCCTGTCCCATCTCCTTCCTTGGGCTATCTGTATCCTCATTTGTTTCTTGTTCCCTGGCTTATTTATCTTTTGTCTTTTCCTTTCCTCCTTCCTCCTCTTTGTTGGTCTTGTCTCATCCTTTTGCTTTATTCCTAGCCTCTGGATTGCTCCCTGTTGGGGTTTTACTTTATTTCTTGTTAGCTCTGTTTCTGTGGTTTGGTTTTATAAACCCATCTTCGTCCTACTATGGTTTGGTGTTTTCCACTTCTTGTTTTTTAATGATCGAACATTCTCTTATTAGGTGTCCATGTTCGTGACATCTCCTGCATCTGAAGGGGATCTGCTCATAGTCAATGTTTTGTATCCATTCCTCATCCCTGAATTCCAAGCTTATGGATTTTGGAAGTGCCCCCGACACATCCATCTCTATGCAGATTCTTGCAAAGGAGGTGTATCATCCTTTTAGGGTTGCTTATGATGTCTTCACGTATTTTCCCAGTTTGTTCCCTATTGCTTCAAAGGTGGAAGGTAGCCAGTAATCTAACGACAAGGAGTAAAGTCTCAGCCATACAGGTACATTTTTGAAGGTTTCTTTTTCTGGGGAGAAGTTTTCCTTCGATGCTCGCATATACAGTCTTGCTGAGGCGTGGAAGTATGCCCCCCCCTCAAAGATCTTATCCCTATTTTCCAGGTTCATGAAAACTGCTGTAAAGAAGCCTTTTGAGCCCAGGTGAAGATCCGCTTCTCCGCTTGGCTTCCATTGATATTTAATCTAATTGCGCAACATTCTTTCTGTGGGCCACAAACCCATAAACTTGCAGATTAGCACATGCGTCTTCATCTAGTCCCTATAGAGTTGCGTTTGCGGATCGTCCAGTATTACCTTGGGTATCATTGTTGTCTTTGATTTACATGGGTTGCACCCTTCTGCCCCATTGGGGCTCGCCGTTTCTTGTGCAACATTATGAGTTTCTCTGGCTTCTTCCCCCATGCAATCTCTTTTCCTCTGGTTGCTTTCCTGACTCTTTTCCGGTACTGATCTCGAGGTGCTTGTCATTGGTGCCTTGAAACCTATGCCTCGTGGGCCTTTCCCTTTGTCTACTACTACCTGCTTGTATGAGGGGGTTCCATTACCGCCCCCCTTGGTACTCATGCTGTCCTCTATTGTGGCCGCGACTACCAAACCCTTGCTTGTAGTTGCTCTAGTCGCCTCAAAAGGTATGCAGGCTTGGCCCAGTTAAGCTTTGTTCCACGACTAGACCACGTCCTTGCTCGGTTTTGAGCACAAGACCTAACCTTCATTGCAAGAACGACTTTACCATCCAGCCGCCTCCGCTGACCTTAAAAGGTATGTGGGCTTGGCCTAGTTAAGCTTTGTTTCACGACTAGACCACGTCCTTGCTCGAGTTTGAGCACAAGACCCGACCTTCATTGCAATAACGACTTTGCCATCCAGCCGCCTTCGCCGACCTTCCCATCGACTCACTCTTCGCAAGACCTTCATGTCGAATTGCAAGAAGACCCTGCAAGACCTTCATGTCGAATTGCAAGAAGACCATGCGTTATTTACCGAAACCCCTGTTGATTTTCATCAATCAACTAGAGACACACACCAGAGGAACAAATTCGTCCCTAAAAAGTCTTTAGAGGAGGTGCTAGATAAATTGAAGGGTAAGGTCTTTGTTACTCCTAATCCTGGGAAATATTTGGTTGATATAAATGAAATTAAAACCAAGAAGCAGGGCAAATATAAAACACAGAGGGTTTAGGATATTGATTTCAAGAACAAACGAAACGACCGACTCCTTTCCAGAATGGCTAGGAATCGACGTCACAACCACGAGAAGCCTATCCCCACCATTGATATTGAAGACCCGATCTCTGTGGACGATACTAGTGATGATTCCGCTAAGATAAATTCACCCCAATACGATTTCGTGTCTAATTTGCCTCATTTTTTAAAGGAATAAGAAGGTTTCTCAGGTATTCAGTATGACCTCCAAAAAATTATGGAACATGGTGAACCTCTTACTTCAGACCGAACTCGTCCATTTCCAAATCTAGAACATGTGTATTGTGGAAGTTGTTTTCACTGGATCCAAAGATACTATCGAGATATCCCTTACCTACATGCTCAATTAAATCAAGTAATGACTCGAAATTCAATTCTGGAAAAGGAAAATGGTGATCTCAGAGCTAGCATCCGATCAAATTCGCTCAGAGCCAACAAACGTCTCAAGAGATCGAGAGATGTGATTATAAAAAACTCCACTAGTTTCAATGTTGTTGTGAATTCAGATTTGTCTGATGTTTCCTTTTCAAAATTCTAATTGGTAAATACTTTTCTTGTAATTCACGATTGGATTTGTTTAAACAATAACTGGATTTGTTTTCATTTTGTTTTTATTTAGACCAGCTACAGAATCGAATATTCTGTAGCTTGTCTTTTAATTAATTAATTTAATTTTATTGTTTTCTAATTTAGATTTCATTTTTCTTTGTTCTTAGGTAAACAATAGATCAATGTGCAAAGATTAATAGAACGAGTCAAAAGTTGGGAATACAATGGACTTGTAATTTCATTTTGAAAAACAATGTTTTAATGATGTAACTATTTTTGATTAGTGGTCTCAACAGACTTATCTTTATGGTTATTTTGTTTTAGTAAATGTTTTTTCAAGTGGATCTGTCTCTATCTTGCATGATATGAGGAACATACTAGGAACTTGTTTTAAATAACACTGCTTGCCTAGGAATAAGGGCAATTCCTCTTGGACCTTATGATGGACTTATTATTCTGAAACTATATGAGATACAATTTACTTTTTGGCTTTCGTCCTTTTGTAGACTGTGCAATGGTATTATTGTTTCTCATATAATTTTTGGACATGAAAATTTATTTGCATTGAACTAGCTTTAGACTACTCTGCATGTAACTTTTCATGTTGTCTTTTTCTTTACATGGTTCATTATTTTTTTGGTTCTTTTAATATCTGTGAATGATCGTCTATCTATACATATTGAGTTTACATCTAATGTTGGGTAGTTGATAATACCATTTGTTGAGAGTTAGAGTTTATTTCACTTTCAACTATTGGACATTTTAAAGTCACATGAGAGAAAATCTATTTGTCTTTCTGTTATCATAGATCTGTTCCGAAATATAAAAGATTTCCTTGAGTTGTTTAAGGAAGTATCGTTCTTGCTTTTGTCATAGATTTATACTTGACACAGGTTAAGTGGAGCTTATACAAATGCAGAAAGACGAATCTAGCTTAGTATCGTTGATCAACATCATGTTAGTTAGTTTATGTTTCATTTGATTTGTTAATTTGCGAATGAATAATGATTACATCATTTAAAAGTTAAATGCTTTGTCGATTATCATTATATCATTTATAATCTTACTCACTCATTGTTTATTATTTTGTCATTCATAGTACAAAAAACAGTTTCCTTTATTTTTGCATCCTATTTTGATCTATTAGTTGAAAATGATCATTTTCACGAGGCTTTATTTAAACCTTGTAATTGTATATATCTAATGTATATAATACTACTATTAGTTAAGTAATTGTATTAGTGTGTTGATTGATAGGATTGTACACTTAGTTAGTTTTACATCTTTTAATTATACTAGAATCCTAGTTGGTTAACGGAGCCATAAAACCCGTCAAGGCAGATCATTCCAAACGACTTGAGTTAAATAGACAACCTCGGTCCGGATCTTCCCTTCTCGTTGACTGTGTGTAATAAACATCCATCAACAAATGGCTCTAGAAGGAGGGTCTGAAAGTCATTGATGGCATGAGGAGGCCGTAGGACTCCTCCAAACAATCGTTCTCCTGTTGTGACGTGTAATCGCTCAGACCCTAACATTATACTTGACCCATCTACTACGTAAAAAAATACACCTGACATTCCCGCCGAACCAATGACACCAATTCCTCAAGGGATTGATGTACAAGAAATTGTTCGCTAGTCGATTTTGAGAACTGAAAGTGCTTTGTCCCGAATCTAACAACTGAATCAACCCCTTGATTTCTCCAATTTGTAAGAACAACCTCTTGACACTAGTATGTCCGATAACACATTAGGTGGTAATATCATTAATCCTTCTGAAGCGCTGATCCTAGGTGCTGGGGGATTTGGTCTCCCACCATCCCCTTCTGGTTCTTCTCCACCCTCTTCCAGAGAAGAATCCTCAGACGAAGGAAGTTCTTCGTTTGAACAATCTCAACCTTCATCTCCACCAACTCCCATGGCTAACCAAAATAATCTCTCCATACCTTTGCTTGATCAAGATGTTGTTGCAGTACCTAGACCCCAACACCCGTTACCCAAACATCCAGAAAAGTGGCTACCCAGATTCGAAGCAATCAACTGAGGATCATATCAAGAAATTCATGTTAGTTGTTAGGCTCCGGAGTGTTGAACACGAGGATGTCGTGTGTAGGTTATTCCCTTACACTTTTGAGGGAAATGCCATAACCTGGTATTTTGCGCAACAACCCCAAACCATCGTTTTGTGGGATAAGTTTGAAACCTTTTTTCTAGAAAAATTTGGAAATAATAAATCTCCAAAAGTTCTGGTAATGGAGCTTTCTAGTATGAAAATGAACCCTAAAGAAAATGTTAAGGATTTCAACTAGAGATTCCTCACGCTAAAAAATAAAATCCATGTGGATTCGATGCCTGTGAAAAACTTGATTGTTGCATATGATACTAAGGTGCTACATAACAATATAGCTATATGGGTTAAAAGGTCCAAAAAGAACACATTACTAGAAGCCTTTGAGGAGGCGGTCATTATCGAGAAGGACATTTTGAGTTTAAAAGATAATTTAAATGTTGAGGCTGAAACAACCTCCTCTTCTAAAAAGAAAATAGAAATTCTCACTAGACCTCCTCAAAGAAAATGTCAACAAGAGAATTTAGACTTGGAAAGTTTGCAAAAAGATTTCCAAAAATTATCCAATCAGGTCGTAGACTTAAAAAGATCCGTTGAAGAAGCATCTACAAGTAAAGGAAGTTTTAGACCACCTTTGAGGAAACCTTTTCCTCCAAACAGACCCAACCCGACCACAAAAGGTCTGAACTTTGAAGGACTACAATATTTTTTACAAGCAATACTGGAAGCACATTATAATGTTGTTTCTGTACCTTCTGAAAATCAAGATGACAGGGGTGAAGAAAAAACACTTGATGAGGAGGACTCATCTCCTCCTGTCTTCGGACATTTGTCGAACATCATCTTCCAAGCAAATTTTGAAACTGTCCATCCTTATAACACTCGAAGTAAAGTACAAAACAAACTTCCACCTGAAACAAGTAGGAATATGGTATCCAAACCAAACAAAACCCCATCGCCCAAGTTTTAGAATATGATTTGGTTGAAGATCTTGAAAAACTAAGGGCACATATATCAGTTTTTGAATTACTTAAATTCCTTCTTATCCTACAGAAAATGCTCCAAAGTATAGCTGAGAATAATAAAAAGAATGATCATATGAGCAGAAAATCAATAGAAAATGACCCAAATAAAACAAAAGATGTCTTCGGTAAAAAATCATTTGAAAATCAGCATAGAAGGGACATATCAGAGAAAACTGTAGGAAATTTAGATAAGACTATTTCAGGTACAACCATAAAAAATCAACAGACTTATGTTGTCTCATCATGAAAAAAATGTATCACCTTTCTTGTTAACTTCAATTTTTTCAACAGAAATGTACATAACTGCATGGTTGATTCTGGCGCCTCATCAAATGTAATGTCTCTATCTATGTGTTAGAAAATTAATGTTGAAGTCAAACCTTCGGATTTAAAAATCATTTAGTTAGACATAACTAATGTCAAGGTCATTGGTGAACTTAAGAATGTATTGATAAGGTTGTCATCGAACCCAAAGATCCACCAAGTAATTGATATAATTGTTGTTGATATTCCAGAAGTTTATGGCTTATTTTTTAGCAGAGATTGGTTAGAGCAGTTACATGGTTATTTTGCTACGGATTGGTCTCATCTGTGGCTACAAAAAAATGGCCAACCTAACAAGACCAGGATAAACAAAGAACGTTACCTCAAGTACACTGTTACAGATTTAAACGATCCCTATGAGCCTTTTACTACTGCTGTAAATACAATTGAGGCCCAGGGAATGAATATTTTTTTTGGAAATTTCATGACTGAAATATCCTCTATGACCGAACGAGAACAACAATCTGAAATATCAGCCTATACTCAGATGACAACTTTGAAAAGTAAATCGAACATTGTTGATGATGAAGAAATTTGGTCATTGTACTTTGATGGATCTAAATCCCGGGAAGGGGCAGGCGTTGGTTGTGTTGATCGACCCAAACATTTATTGCTTGTCGATTAGAATTTGAATGTACTAACAACACAACAGAATATGAAGCACTTCTGCAGGGACTAAAGAAGGCACTGGATCTTGACGTGCAAAACTTGGTAGTATTTGACGACTCTGAAATTGTAGCCAAGCAGGTAAAAAACGCTATTCATTGTTTATCACCTCATCTGAAAAACTACCAAACCGAGGTATGGGGCTTAATACGTAAATTTATCGCTTTCAACATAAGTTCCATTCCCAGGTCTAGTAATTCAGAAGCTGATTTATTAGCTAATGTCGCTTCAAAATTATTACCTCCGGAGGGTCTTTCTCCTAACGCATTTTCAGTTGAATTGTTATTTAGACCATCGATTCCCGACAACATCACTAATTGGTGAGTGTTTGATGACGATCAACAAATCATCAATTTTCTGCATATGGAGGACACTTTCCAAGACATGGTAATTGATGAAAACACCCATAATGAAAACCTCCGAGATTTCACGATAATATATGACCCTCGTTCTGCAGAGATATCATTTGATCTGGTAAACTCTATCCCCAAATCTGTTGTTAGATTAGAGAAATTTTATGGTTTACCAGACAAGTTTAGGGGAGTGGTCAATTGCAAAACGAACAACGCTTCATTACTGTATGAAACTATAAATTTAGGAACGCAAGCTGATCCTCAAAATATCAATCTGGGCAAAGGGTGTTCAAAACAAGAGAGATCTGCATTCATAAAATTGTTCGAAGAATTCAAAGATGTATTTGTTTGGACATATAATGATCTAAAAACTTTTGATCCAAACATAATACAACATGAAATTCACATGAAGCTCCAAACCCAACCTTTTCAACAAAAACTTAGAAAAATGCATCCTAAATTAGAACCCACATTAAAAAGGGAACTAAACAAATTACTCACCGCCAAAATCATTTTTCCAGTCCGACATACTCAGTGGGTATCCAACTTAGTCCCGGTAAGAAAGAAAATTGAGGAAATTCAACTTTGTGTTGATTTCCGTAATTTAAACCGAGCCTCTGATAAAGACAATTCTCCCATTCCTCCAATGGAACAAATTTTGTAACAAATGTATGGTTTTGAAAGACTATCCTTATTAGATGGTTTCTCAGGGTATAACCAGGTCCTTATGTCTCCATTAGATCAGTTGAAAACCACTTTTCGTACCCCATGGGGCACTTATGCCTATAGAAAAATGTCTTTTGGATTGATTAATGTCGAGGCCACCTTCCAGAGGGAAATGGACATTGCTTTTCGTGGCCTTATCAATCAGTCAGTTGTTGTCTACCTAGATGATGTCATTGTCTTTTCGAAGAACAAAAAAGATCACTTGTCGCATCTTAGGGCTGTGTTAGAACAATGTCGTAAGTTTGGGATTTCACTCAATCATAAGAAGTCAGTCTTTGCAGTAGAGCAAGGAAAATTACTTGGATTTAGAGTCTCTAAATATGGAATGATAATAGACCCCGAACGAACACAAGTCATTGCCAACCTTTCTCCACCTTCATCCAAAAAGGCAATGCAATCCTTTCTAGGTAAAATAAATTTCGTCAGACGTTTTGTTCCAAGTTTTTCTGAGATGGTTAGACCTCTGTAAAACTTGATAAAAAAATATGTTCTGTACAAATGGGGATCACAAAAGAATCAAGCTTTTAATTCCATTAGAAAAGCTATAACTGAAGCTCCCTCCTTGACGAGTCCTGATTTCTCCCAGGATTTCACATTGTATACTTTTGCATTCGACAAATCTTATGTTGTTGTGCTCACACAGAAAAATGTTGTAAACAACGAGATACCTATTTAATTTATGAGCTCCGCTTTTAAAGGAGAAGAATTAAATTACCCCGCAATAGATCAACAAGCATACACTGTTTTCAAAGCAGTTAAACATTTCAGATCTTACCTTTTGAAGTCCAGGATAAAAGTCGTTGTTCCTTACCCTGCTGTAAGAAATATGTTAGTGCACAAGGAACTAGGGGAGAAAAGGGAAAATTGGATGACCTCCTTTCAAGAGTATGATCTCGAAATTGTACCTGCATGAATTGTTAGAGGTCAAGGGCTTTGCAAATTGGTAGCTGATTTAGTGGAAAAATCAGAAAATCAAATAACAACACCAGCTGCAAATCTTCATAACGAAACACAAATCCGATGTACACAAACTGTGTCTAATTCATGGTATTCCTCGTAACCTTGATCCAAAAAACAGAAGAGCACCGAGGCTTACATCTACATATTTTCAATTCATTAATGATATGTTGTTTCAAAAGAATTTTGACGGTGTTTTTCTGCGTTGCCTAGAAAAAGAAGAATCTGAAAAGGTGTTAGCTGAACTGCATTCCAGCGATGTCGGGGGTCATTTTGATGGAGATATGACTGCCCACAAAGTGCTTAGGGATGGATGCTATTGGCCCACCTTATTTAAATATGCTCACACTTTGGCCCACAAATGTATAATCTGTCAAAAGGCTGCAGGAAAAGTCAAGAAGGTTGCTTTCCCTATACAGCCTGTTACGACAGACACACCATTTCAGCAGTGGGGACTAGATATTATAGGACCAATTAATTCACCTTCCTCACAACAACACAAGTATATTCTTACGACATCAGATTATTTTACAGGGTGGTCTAAGGCTTTACCATTAAAGGTAGTGAACATGAGTCAGGTAGTTTTGTTTTTAAATTCTCATAGTATCACTCATTTTGGGATACCTGAATGTTTAGTTTTCGACAATGCTTCTTATTTCTCTTCCCTGGATATGAATGTTTTTGCTTGAGAAAAAATGATTAAGCTAAAATACTCTATCAGTTACTACCCCCAAGGAAATGGTTTGGTCGAGTCAACAAATAAAAATATGATCAAAATAATAAAAAGAACAGTGCTAGAAAATCATAAAAAATAGCACAATGCGTTGTATAAGGCACTTTGGGTTGATAGAGTCACTCTGAAAGCTTCCATCGGTAATTCTCCTTTCTTCCTCCTTTACAGAAGATAAGCCATCCTTCATCCACACGTCTTGCTCACTTCTCTGCAATTATCTCAGAAAGTTTAGGAGGAAGAATGTCCCCCTTTAGAGAATCGAATAAACGATTTACTAAAACTGGAAGAAGTGAGGACACAAGCAAAACAAAAATTAGACCAGCATCAACAAATTGTTAAAATTTGGTTTGATACAAGTTCGTCTTCAGAAAGAAATTTTAATGTAGGGGATTTGGTCCTCAAATGGTACAAAGAACACGAAAATAAAGGAGAACATACTAAGTTTCAAAACCTCTGGCTAGGGCCTTTTGTCATTTCAGAGAAATTGGGTCCTAGTTCTTTTTGTTTGCACAACCTAGAGGGAAAACCAGACACTTTTCCAGTGAATGGCCAATCTCTCAAGAAATATTTCACCTGAGAAAAATAAGACTTACCCCTGTAAATATCCCTATCTTTTATATTTCTTTTGTTTTATTTTCTTTTTGTTGTTTTTTGTGTTTCCTTAATAATTATTTCTAAATCACAATTCGTTATTGAGGGGAATCATATCTTTCACTAACAACAATTGAAACAGTTCAATGCATATGCACATTAAGTTGTAAAATCAGATCAGTAATCTATAAGAAAGTTATACTAGAAGTCTTTGCCAAATAGTTGTTCCCGGTTTTTGTTGAAGTTTCAGGGAAATACAATTATCTTTAAAACTTCTTACGTCATCCCAGTTCTAATGAGATCAACTCAAAGCACTTCCCCATCCTTGAGATGATTTCTTAATTGAAATTTAAATGTCCAAATCATGATGAAAATTATTAGTTCTTAAAGAACAAGAAACAATATTAATGATCAATCCTATGATTCTCTAGTTGTGTAATCTTCAGTATCACCCCGCTCTCTCATTATCATGAAGCTTCTAAATTTTTTATAAACGATTATAGAGAGTTGGAAACACTTTAATGTGTGGGAATTTTGTGTAAACCCACCGGGATACTGAACAGGTCTGCTGGCAGCAGGTAAATGCACACATGATACCAAGACAACTTCGCCGGGGTACTGAATAGGCCTGCTGGCAGCGAAGCAATGTCGGGTTCAAGACCCTTTAGGTATGCTTTTAAATTGATCAGATATCAAGATATATTTTTATCATAGATGGACGACTTTTGGATGGGATCTGTTATCGCATAGTGTGTAGTTAGGATAAAAGATAGATGTAAAGAGGCAAACTAGCGTAACTGAACCAATCCCACCCAATGTCACCTCGATAGGAAGGTTCTTTCTGTTTAGGGAGGTAAGGCCCAGGGGAGACGTCCCCAGTGACCTGGGGTTTTGAAAAGGCAAAGGATTGAAGGCTAGAAGATAAATTCCCCCCTCACAAGTCACCATCGAGAAGGTTCTTTCTGTTTAGGGAGGTAAGGCCCAGGGGAGACGTCCCCAGTGACCTGGGGTTTTGAGAAGGCAAAGGATTGAAGGCTAGAAGATAAATTCCCTCCTCACAAGTCACCACCGAGCAGATAGTCCGGCTAACCAGCCAATAAAGAGAAGTATAACCAAAATAGAGATGTACCTACCCGAGAAAAAGCAACAAGAGATATATATATGCAAGCTTACTCACTTGGTTAGTACTTCATATAATCAATGGCTATCTGATATATAAGCAATAGAGCAATGATTTGACGAAGTCAATGTTTGTATAATAGCAACAATTACAACATCACTTATTCAATAAATGCTAAAGAAAACTTGGCATTCAATGTAACAAATCGACACTTCATTAGATAATGCCTTAATCAACCATTCAATTGAGCAAAAAGTAAAATGATAGCTGCACAATGATGTTTATAGCGAAAGATGACGACAACAATAGGTTAGCAAGGTCAATTTTTAAGCTAGGGTTAGTAAAGTTAGGGTTTGATCAAAGGTATTTGAAGTTGTTTTGAGATTACACTAAGGCTTAGATCAGTGCGTTCCTTGGGTATATGGAGTCAACAGGAGGACGCAAGAGCTGAAGGATCAAATGATAATAATATGACCAAGGACAAGAGGGTTAGACCTTGAGGTATTGCTATGGCAAGGCCTCAAGGATAAAACCCTAGGGGAGAGAGGCTCACTTTGGTGTAGGGGAACTAGGCCTCAATGCTCTCTCCTCCTTCCTTAGCTCAATGGCAAACGACTAGCTCAAAATATTGCATAAAACTAAGACAAGAGGTTTTGCAGGTAACGTGTTGCTATGGCAAGGCTTTACCAGGCAAACCCTAGGGAAAATCGGCTCACCGAGGTGTAGGGGAACTACGCCTTGATGCGTTTTCTCCTTCTTAGCTTCTATAAGGTAAAACGACTAGCATAGAGGAAGATAGATTTGAGTGTTGCTATGGCAAGGCTCAATCCTCTTCAACAAGGGCTAGAAAGAGTAGAGTGTTGCTAAGGCAAGGCTCTATATCACTTCAGCAAATAAAATGGAAAAAACTCTTGATAGGGACATGAGACAACGACATTCAATGTGTGGTTGCCCCCTAGGGTTTAAATCAACAAATTATAACCATAAATGCAAGAGAAACAATACTACAACCATTCAGTTAAGAAGTTTTGCAGAAATTTACTTACATTTAACCAAGAAATCAAGTAGCAAACCCTAGTTGTAATACCTTCCAGTAAGAGAATGCCAAAATATGCCAAGAAAATCTTCCTTCAACAAGTGCGCCTCACTATTTAAGCCAAAACCCTAGAATAGGGCGCAAATTTCAGACCTCACCAAGGATATATAAGCGATTGAACAAGTTAATATACTCTTGTACCACCATATTAAAACCTTGGCGTAGGTAGAGCCATTTGACATTCATATTATGTTTGTAATTTGATGGATATAATGCAAGGTTCAAGGTTTCTATCAGTCCCGATCTTGAGTTGCAACTCAATCTGTAATAAAGAGTTTGGCAATTCCCATAAGATTTAATTTGGAAAATAACACCTTCTCATCACAGGGACTAGGTTGTAATCGAACTAGGAATCTATGTCGAGGATCCAATTCTCAAGTTGTTATGGATTTCGGGATTAGTAATAAATTGGAACTTTGCACTTGGATCATCGAGAAGGTGATTGGTTGACGGAGATCTCATTAAATTTTACAGCTAACGTGGCAGTGATGTTGGCCAATTATGTCACCTTTCTACAAGCATCAATTTTTCCATGGTTCGTATGGTCGTCGTCCTGAATGCAGAGAAAAAATTGCAAAAAGAATGCAATAATCTGCCAAAACCGAGTGCCCACTTAAAAAAATGCATTTGCAAACATGTAACTAAGAGTGTACGGGGCATGCCAAGAGTTTAAGGTCGAGTTGGGGCACATCCAATTCTTCAAAGCTAAGTTGGGGCACGTACAACACAAGCCAATAGTTCAGGGCCGAGCTAGGTGATAAATTGTGAAGCAAGAAATGCAGAGAGAAAGAATAAAATAGAAAACAATATATTAGAATATAAGAAGAAGAGTACAAAACGAGTACATGAAGAAGTTCTTGAAGAAGTACTATGCAAAGGGAAATAGCTGAGCTAAATAGGCTCAAGCAAATCAAGAATAGAAAGTACAGCTGGCCAGGACAGCTGGCAATGTACAGTCAGCCTGTTGAGTTTACATTATATTTAATACTCCCTTTAAAATCAACAGTTACAAACATCAGCACTGATTATGCCTAAGTGTTGTCTTTGAAAATCAAAAACCAATTTTCCCAGTGGCTTTGTAAAGATATCAACAAGCTGATCTCGAGAACCACAGAATTGTAGTACAATATCACCGTTATTGACTAGCTCGCTTATGAAATCAAAACAAGTGTCAATGTGTTTTCTTTTCTTGTGAAACACATGATTTTTAGATAAAGCAATTGTTGAAGTATTGTCACAAAAAATAGGAGTTGGATCCTTTTCTGTATGTGACATATCTTTCAATATTTTTCTCAGCCACATAGCTTGACAAGAAGCTGAGGTAGCAGCGACATACTCTGCCTCTGCAGAAGATATTGATACAATTGGCTGCTTCTTTGATGCCCATGAGATCAGGTTCGTGCCCAGGTGAAAAGCATGTCCAGATGTGCTTTTCCTGTCATCTAGGCTGCCTACAAAATAACTGTCTGTGTAACCAGAAAGTTGATTACTATCAGATTTAGTGTACCATAAGCCAAAATTGAGAGTTCATGCAACATATCTCAAAATTCGTTTCGCCATTTTCCAATGAGAATCTTTGGGGGATTCCATGAATCTGGAAACAAGGCTGGCTACATACATAATGTCAGGCCTAGTTGCTGTAAGATACAACAAACTGCCTACTAAACTTTTGTACAGGGTAGAGTCCATTGTAGGACCTTCATCATTCTTGCTCAATTTTGTGCCTAGGGGTATAGGGGTTTCTGCTGGATTGCATTCTTCCATGCGAAATCTTTTGATGATGTGTGTTGCATACTTTTTCTGACAGACAAAGATGCCTTTGGTTGATTGATCAACCTTAATCCCTAAAAAATATTTCATGATGCCAAGATCTGTCATCTCAAACTCAGATTGCATGGCATGTTTAAAACTGGTTAACTGAAGATTTCCTGTATAGATCATGTCATCAACATATAAACATACAATCAAAATTTTACCGTGCTGATCTGTTTTGGTGTAAAGAGTTGGCTCATTTTGGCTTCTGCTGAAACTACTTTTAATCAGGTAAGTGTCAATTCTGTTGTACCAAGCTCTTGGAGCTTGCTTTAAGCCATACAAGGCTTTCTTCAACCGATATACTTTGGCTGGCTGCTCTTGGACTTCAAATCCAGGTGGCTGATCGACATAAACTTCTTCTTCTAAGAAACCATTTAGGAATGGTGACTTGACATCCATCTGGTATACTTGCCATTTATGTTGGGTTGCTATGGCTAATAGAGTTCTTACAATGTCTAATCTTGCTACTGGAGCAAAAGTTTCACCATAATCAGTACTAGGGTGTTGTGAGAATCCTTTGGCAACAAGTCTTGCCTTGTGTTTTTCGATCTGCCCTTTTTCATTGAGTTTAGTTTTGTAAACCCACTTGACACCAATACTTTTCTTGTGAGTTGGCAAATCAACAAGATCCCATGTCTTGTTCTTCTCAATGGAGTCAATTTCTTGGTTCATGGCTTGAACCCAATGTGGCTCCTTAGCTGCTTCCTTAAAAGATGTCGATTGACATGACATTAAAGCAAAATTCATCCAACTGCTGATGGATTTCTCTCAAACTTCGAGTTCTCTGATTTTGAGATTCATAGAATGAGTCTGCTGGAAGTTGAGTTATCCTGAGAGTTTTTAGGTTGTCTTTGTACTTGCAATCTTGAAAGAATAGTTTGAGGTACTTGATGTCCTGAATTTTCTGCGTTTTCAGAACTTGGCAGCAATGGATTTTGACTGTCCATTTGCTGATTATCTGAATCATTCCAGAATTGATTTTCCATATATTTTACATCTCTGCTGAGAATTAGTTTCTTGGAGATTGGATTGTAAAGCCTGTAAGCTTTAGATGTTTCACTATATCCAGTGAAAATACATTTCTCACTTCTGTCATCAAGTTTCTTCCTTAATTCGGAAGGTATGTGAGCGTATGCTATGCATCCGAATGTCCTTAGATGTGCAACATTGAGCTTTGTCCCACTCCATGCTTCTTGGGGGACTTTCATCTTTAGACTTGTGGTTGGAGATCTATTCAGGAGATAAATTGAGCATGCTATTGCTTCAGCCCTGTTATCCCCGATCTCTAGGGATAACTAGGAGATCATGTCTTGAGGCCCACAAGTCCTAGACATGGAGTACCGAGAGCAGGATTGACCTGAGCATGGCCTTGGAGGGCCCATCCTTCTTCTTCTTCACCAGACTTGTCCTGTTAGCAACAACAACTTCCATCACCATCGACTTGGACTTGCACCGGAGAAGACTCTTGCTCCATGAGGTAATTGGTCCAAGGTATCATGGTATGTGTCATGTTTGATCATTATAACCTTCTTATATATGCATTAGGTTCCTTTCATTTCTGATAACTGCTTGGATCTTACACTAATCCACTTGACCATTGTTGGGGCGATTAACGGGGTGACTTAGCA
>JASDQU010588433.1:10475-31464 GCA_032191745.1 Picea mariana
GAGAGATAGAAAGAGGGAGAGAGAAAGAGAGAGGTAGAGGGGAAGAGAGAGAGATTGGTAGGGATATAGAAAATGGGGGAGAGGTAGAGAGAGAGAGAGAGGCATGAGAGAGAGAGAAAGTAATAGGGGGGGAGAGGGAGAGGGAGATATTTCATTATATCATTTTTTACATAGATCATTTTAGGGCTTCGTGCAACAATAAATCTTGAAGAACTAATTTTTTCACTCATTCAAGGTAACTCTTGTCAATTTTTTTGTCATTTATGGGATTCGTAAGTGTTAAGTTCTGGGACCTCGTCTTACTCAGATATTTATACAGTGTTTGACAGATGGAGAATTGAATTAAGTTTTGTTTCAAGTAAAATTCCTCCTTGATGACCAACAACCCGTCAGTCACCAAATATGTCGAAGGGGAAGAACATATAGGTTGGAAATGCCTACATCGATGTTGTGGTTTGAGTATGAAAGTACACAACCAAAGTAGATCCTTTGATCAAGATGTCACATATGAAACCTCCACCATCACCACTTCCTAACATAGATACAGGCATGATAATGACAACCAAGGTACCTATACCCACCTAGATTGAACTATACAATAAAATTCACAGTGATTATTTTCTTGAGTTTACACCTCATAGTGATCCATAAGAAAGAGTTTTGGATGATCATGTCTTTTCAAACATCAAGTTGTTATTGTTATACATGGTGGAATCCAGGACCCCAATTTTACCTTATGTGGAAACCTTAGAGTGGGAAATTAACCACACTAATTCCAAAAAATGCTTGATAAATAATGTACATGGGAAATGTGTTGGTGTTTTCCTACTAGTAGAGACCAAGAAATATTACAAACTCGGGGAGCCTGAATTTATGCTTAACATTGAATTCATGGTAAAATTATATGAACACCATGACACTAGTCAACTATTGTCATCCTGGTGAAAGGAGGATAGAAAATTCATGAATAGATCCTCTTGATGGTACAACACTATAAACCTTAGAGAACCCTATATGTTCCTCATGGCCTTGATATGTCGGTTGTATGGAGAAAATAATTTCTCCATGTTTTTGGAATCTTGGATTCCCATGGAATATACAATATCCATATACATAAGTTTTTTTAAGTGGGGAAAAATAATTTAAAAACACTTCAGTATTAGTGTTGCACAATCCCAGAAACAAAAACAATAGAAGTCCCCACCTTCTTTATGGAATCCTACCTATTGGAAACGATGTGTGCCAGGAATGTGTTTCCAATTCTAGGATTAAATTGGCATGTTTTGAAGTTACGCATCCATGTCTATTTTATCATTTTGTGGGATAAAATATATAATAGGTTTTATGCTGCAATTTACGACGAATTACTAGCTAGAGTGTATTTCATAATTTTTAAACAAAATTGTCCAATGTTTTTCGATGTAGTGAGAAAGGTCATATTTAGAGTAAGGAATTGGTATATGAAAGAGAAAATCACTTACCTCATTATATTTAGGTCCAATCAAGCCCCACACCTATTGGCAGCTCATGTGCTAAACAGACTAACTATATTGAAAGGCTTCAATGCTTCCCTGGTGAAAGATAAGAAAATAGCATGCATTCCTTATAGATTCTATCTAGGCTATCAATTTGTAAAAGAACCCACATAAGCCAGGAAATTACAGGAAACATGATTCAAAAATATTAGTGGCCCAATATGTTATTCAAGTAGTCTTACTAATGATATGCACATGACAATTTTGAAGATGAGATATTCATTGAAAATGATTTCGATTGGGATGCGATATTCACCGAAAACTCCCTGGATTGGAAAGAAAAATTATACCTAAGTCTATTCAATTCCATGTCAAGGGATGGGAATTTGGAATGGTTAGAACAAACTGAAGGGGATATTATACAGGCACATAATTGAAATGCAGAGAAAGCAACAAGGAGAATTTAAACACAAGGACTCTTAGTAGAAATTGAAAGATTATTCCGTGAGTATGGAAAAAATCCTATTAGTCAAGAATTAGGGTCATAAATAATAAATCCAATGGATGAGAATAGGCAAGAGGAATAAAAAACACCCCAAATAGAAACTTCACTTGGTTTATAGAATGATCATTCAGATGTGGAGAAAGTACACGTAGAGAAATTAGAACCTGGATCAACAGTTGAAACCCTAATAGTGACACCAAGACCGATTGTATTGGAACCAATAATTATTGACCTGAGTATAATTTATGATGATGACAATAAGAATATAGACATTTTAGTAGTCCCCATTATCAATGAAGCTACTACATAAATTATAGACACCCATATACCCCAAGGACCGAAAATAATGGATGTGGTGACATGATTTAATACAACCAAAACATATCTCCACACCCTTGGAAAAAGGGCCACGACCTCATGTTGAAAGAGAAGGTGTTCAAGAGGAAAAAAAGGGAGAACAAGACAAAACATGTCATCTTGGATGATAAAGATAATAAGGGTGATGAAGAACATGAMAAAGAGTAGAAAAACACTCAAGAGGAGGAAAATAAAGGTATAAATGAAGGGTCCATCCCAAAGGAAGAGACCCCAGAAATTCAAGAGAATGAAGGAAATTTAGATGTTGGGGATCAACCTATCAATGATGCATCCATAGGTGAGGGATATGAAGAACAATATGTTGACAAGGAGGATAAAAGAACTACAATAGAGACTTGAGTTTCCTCTCCACCCAAARAAATGAAWCTTTCATGAGGGAAAACTTCTACAACATCATCCCAAGAACATATAATAGTAGAATAAGTAGGCACGGGTAACCAATTTCCATAAATTGACAAGGGAAATGATCCAACCTTAGAATGTTTTCACACTCTAGGAAGTTTAKGAAATATTCTATTGTGGGGTGAGCAAACAATTCCATAGTCATTTGATGAGGTAGTTGATATATAGGCTATATAATATGACAAAAATATAGGTAGTGTTCAAAAGAATAATAAAAAGGAGAATCCTCACTTTGGATAGTGCAATCGTGATTACTATAAATGAAACATTTTTTGATACCAAGTTGTCCAAATTAAATGAACTACTCGAAGCTTGGATGACCATATCTAGTGCCACCATTGATAGGGGAAAATAGGATAAGTTAGAGGTAGATTCCATGAGGAGATAACTTGAGCATCTCTGAAATCAAGATGAGTATTACCAAGACACTACTTATGAGATCATTTTCATAAGGGTTGAGTTCCAAGAAGGTTGCAATCAATTTAAATTGTAGAGAAACATTTTTATGGCTAAAGTTGTGAACTATGAGGAAGAGACTTCGCTAGGAATGATATCACATAAGGAAATGATGATATGGTATGAAAGGTTGCACAATACCTTTTCTCAAATCAAATATATCAGGGAAATATATAAGGGTTGAGCTGAAAAGGAGCACCCCATCAGGATGCTCATAGATGAAATCTTGGAAAAATTCTAGAAAGTTGTAGAGTATTGGACCCATTTGGTGATAAAAACATATCAAAATATGCAAGATAGGTGGGAATAATATCTCAAGAATTGGGATATGATAAATCAAAAAATGGGAGACATTCAGCTCCATGATTTCGGTGTGCCCAAAGACTTCGCAGACCTCGACGAAATAGTCAAGAAGCTCGACAAGAAGGACTATAATTTCAAATCCGATGACCTTCATATTACAATTTTGGAAAATGGACAAGTGAGAAAGTTCATCAACATGTCGATACGGGCATCGATGGTTTTGCAGTACTTCAGTGCCAAAATGGACTGGTTGAAGTGTCAATAGATAGAAATGAAAGATGAGCTCAACACACCAATGGAACAACATTGATTCATGTATATTCATACCTGTGAATATATTTTCGTCCAATGGTCCAAGTATGGAGAAGATGATGAAAATATTATTGGAGCATGCACGTGGATGAGTCTTCCTTACTATCTGTTTTATTTACTTTAAGTGAACTATTTAGCTATTTTTAGTATGATTATTTTTTATAAATAAATAGATAGAGCTAATTTTGGAGGTTCGATGGTCTTGGTAAGAACTTTGGAGTTAAAAAAATATATATATTGAAGTTTGATATAGAAGCTCAGATAGAGCCGAATAATTTTGTTTTCCAAGCTTGTGGATAAAAAATGATTTGTCAATTGTCTTGCAAAGAATGATCAAATACATGTCTTTTAGTAAGATTATGATTATGTTAAGTTATCTTGAGTTATTATAGTTGTTGAATGAATGTTGGTTTAAATTCAATGGTGTTTTAACATATTACACGGGACCAGTATGAAGAACTATTTATAGTTGATTTGTGTTTGATTAATGATAGAATTATTGATAATATTTGTTAGGGTCATATATTGTTTACATACCACTAGCCGAGGGTTATTTTGTTCTCTATTTTCTTCATATTTATCCATCTAAGTTATTTATATTTCTTGCATTTTTTAATACTAAAGAACAAAATCCCAAAAAGAGATACATAGTGAGAAAGAAAATTTTCCAAAAGAACATTTAAATCCCATCAAAACTCATTGGATCATAAATCTAGAGAATCACACTAATAAAAATAGTGAATATTATAATTGGGACTCATCTTTGGGTGTGATTCCTACTGTCGATATAAATCAAATTTAGACTCCTCAATAGGATGCATCCAGATAGGAGGACTTGAGAGTAGGATTTTCTTTGGTAATAGAGGGACCATCCAATCAGGAGGATTGGAGTGCATTTGCGATAGAGGAGACATATTCACTTCCATTGTAGGAGACAAAGTTACATATAGATGATTGTGGATGGGATATCGCCCTCACTAGGAGGGAGTGTTTTTTATTCTATATTCAGTAGGTATTCCCACAAGATTCCAAGGTGTTTGGAGGATATGGGGACCTTCTTTGGCGCCAAATCATCCTTTTTTTTCAATGAAATCAGCCTCGGAATGAGGCTAGGGCCTCATGGGTAAATTGATGGGATTTGTGGGATGGTGATGTGATGTCACACCCACAAAGAGGAACAAAATATTCTAATTAATGTTTGAGTCTATAAGGGGTGCCTAAACTCATTGGAATTGTATATAAAGAAGAGAGCTCATTTTGAAATTTTCTCATTGTAGAAGAATAGAGTTAGCATACATGAGTTTGCACTTGCATTAGGTGGCTTGGTGTTTTTCAGTAAAGGGAAATTCTGGATGGTGAAAAATATGGCCTATAGGAAGAGAATTTGTAGGGAGATAATTGTACGGAGGTGTTCATACAAGGGTTTTATCTAATTGTACATGAGTTGCAGGAAGGAGAAAGGTGTATGTATGTGGGTTGCAGAAGGGAAAATCACATATGTATGAAGCTTGTAGTGGGCACAGCCTTGTATACATGGGTTGCAGTGGAGCAAATCCTGTATGGACATAGGTTGCAATAAAGTGGTCTACAATAGATTTGTGGGAAGAGAAAGTTTCTAGTAAATTGTTGAGGTTTGGTTTTCTGATTTGTATGATTATTGGAGGACAAGGTTGTCCTTAGAATTTGGTGATTTTTGTGTTGGCTGAGAGGATAAGGTTATCCTCATATTTCATGATATTGTACTTTTTGGGAGGGATATTTTTTCCCTTAGAATTTCTCAAGTTAACAACGTTGTAGAGATGAAATTTGTGTCTCTTTTGTATTGATGATTCATCTATTATCTTGTTGTTTCTGCTGCATATATTTTTAGTCATATATTTTTCAGTGTGAAATTGTTTAGTGATAACAACTAGGGTTTACAACTAGTTCAATAGGAAACAATTTTCAGATCTGAAAATTAATCACATAGAGTGCATGTTAAAATTTACAGGAGATAGATAGAGAGTGAGATAAAGGAGATAAATAGAGAGGGGGAGAGAGAAATGGGGATATAAAGAGAGGAAGGGAGAGAGGGGTGTAACGTACCACAAATTTCACTAAAAAAAAAAAAAAAATTGACCAGGAAACTAAAGTCTAACAAACTTTTTGTGACACATGAAAACATTCCCCTATACATCTTATTCATTGTTTGTGTGCATAAAATGTTTTACTCTGCTAGACTATCCATCCTAAAAGTATGTAGAATATTTAAGGTCCAAAAAAAATCTTTCTTTTATTATCCATTAAATTAAAACATATCATTTTTCTTTAGATTAGGTCATAACCTAATTTACTATGAAAAAACCATGCTACTGTAATTAGAGTCATACATTTGATTTCATTGTTAAAATAGTAACTATGAATATCATTATTCATAGCATATATACTAGGGTTACACATACCCATACTATCCATATTTCATAAGTGTCATCACTTAATTATAAAAACATGCAAGTGAAGAAATCTATAGCAACAAGGTTATAACCCTAGTGAACTAGAAGACATAACTATCAAATTCTAGAATCGTGCTATGGGTAATTATCATATCCATATAAAAAAATACTTTTACATAGTGTAACTATCTATAAATAAAATAAGGTATATGATGCACACACTGTATCATGATTATATACTTGCGCATATGTTAACAGTATACAGCCAATCCTTGGTTAAGCATATTCCATACAACATTTAATTGATATATAAAATATATTTGAAGTGGATTCCAGGTGAGGTATAAACCTAGGCCATTATAGTTGTAGGAATTTATGTTAGGGAAGGTCCATTAATGGTGATAGACCTACCCAGTACCCTCCATTCTTGATACTATAGAGAACTTCCCACTGTGGGCTCACCAATTTAGTCGGTTTCACATGGAAAGGTACGGGGTGACGTACCAGTTGCTCTTCCCCACCATTGAGGTCCTCGAGGTGCCATTAACCCCCTCATAGATGTCCCTTGAGTCTCCTTTTCAATATGTGTATTCACTGGTTTACTCTTTGGGATCGATTATAGTGTTCGGCTCTATGGAGAATGGTAGCAATGGCTCTCTAGCAGAGCTCTCCACAGGAACGGTAAGTAAACTACTCTCTTTGTAAATCAATTTTTAAGATTTTTTTGGAGTTATGAATTCTCTTTGCAATCAAATATTTATGAAAATTATTCTTTGTTTGTTCCAATGTATTTCTTTGAGAACATATATATTCTCTATGCAAATGTGTCCTTTGTGCAACTGTACTCTTGGTGCAATATTTTATCTAAGAAAATGTATTCTTTGTGAAAATTTATTTTCTCTACAGTGAATTATATGTAGCATTCCTTGTGCTTCCTTTTGGTTTGAAGGTGGATACCATATCCTGTTGCACCTCTGTATTCGTATCTAGGAAAAAATTTCCACTATGATAAATATTTTTCTTACCTGTTACAATTAATCCCTTTTTTTTTATCAAATGGTCTTTGTTTCAAGATGTCGGGTCATTGTTGTTTCTCCATGGTTAATTATAAGTCCTCATGTTGGTCCCTATTGGTTTCTCCCAATCAAAACCCATGGTCGGAATCCCTGTAAATCATTTTCCCCTGAGTTAAACCCTTTGAGTTTTTAATCCTTGTGGTTTTAGATTTTAAGAGAGGGTGTTACACCCTGCATACTGTAAGGAATTCTTGCATTTGGCAGCTTTGTACTAAAGACAAAATGGTCTTCTTGTTCATTATAATTTGTATCGTATACCTGCAATTTCAATTTACACATCATCTGTTGAATGCCCGAGGTAATAAATTTGGAGGGTTTGAATATGTCGGTGTTATTAAAATTTAACATATGAAATTAGATTCTTACCATAAATTTTGTGCACCCAGATCGCCTCCTTTGCGTCTATGTAATGCTTTTTGATTTAAATTTTTTTACTATGATTATTACCGATATATATGTGTGTGTGCATGTGTGTGTGTGTGTGTGTCGGGTCCTGTGTGCCTTTGTAATTAAATTTTAATTTAATACTTAATTTTTTGCAATCATCCTCTTTGTCGAAAATAGATCTATGTATTACGGAAATGAAAGGTAACTCTATTCTTTAAAATTTATCTTCTCCACAATATTCTTTTGGCCCTCTGCATGGGGTGTCGTAATTTCTTCGACGTAATACTTAATGGTTAATTGGTGTTGTTTTATCTTGTTATCACTACCTCTCTGTCAAAATCATTTATTAACCTAATATTTCTCATCATTATAGTTTGTTCTTCTTTTTATAATTTTTCTCTGTATTTTATAAATTAAAAACACGTGTAGGTATAATAAAGCTACAAAACTTGATTAGAAGTTTGTTTTTCTTTTATTTCTTTCGCAAGTAAATAATTTTCCATGGATATAAATTGATGATGGGTCCCTTTTTATTTTGAGGGAACCCATCATATGGTATACAAAGTCACTCCCTCTCCTAAGTCATGGATCTACTGCTTTGCAAGGAAAACGAAGGCACTCTGATATTCAATCAAAAACTAAGAAAAGTTAAGCTTTGAATCAATGTATTTAACTCAATATATAAATGGTTTGGAAATTAGTAAGTTACTAATACCATCGTATGGCTCTTTTTGCATGTTGGGAGAAATGATAGTGCACTTGCTAAAAGAAGCGGTCTATCCATAAAAGGTATTTGAGTTCCATTTTCCTTCCACCGGTCCATGCGCGCACTCACTTCCATCATAGACAGTTTTATGTAGTCTTTTAAAAACTCCGTTTAGACTAGAAATGGATTTATTGGGTCTATGGAAAACCCAAAAATGTAACACTTTGGTCAGTGTCCTATTCAATTTAATAAATATATTTCAAATATTCTACGATCTACTTTATCAGGCATCTTTCTTTGATAACAGAGAAGAGAATGTAATTGGGATTTTTATTCTTTATACTCAGTATAATAGCAGAAAAATTCAATACAGTTTGTTTATACTTTTCTTTCTGAAGTATTTGATTATGTATAGTAAATGAACAACAATCAATAAAATAGGTCTATCATGGCGATTAGGCAGATATACACAATTTATTTATTTATTTATATATATATACACACACACTAAACATTAATGCTTCAGATAAACGTCACTACAATTACTCTTACCCAGTGGCAAGCCATGAATATAACATGGTTATACAGTCTAGTTAAACAAATTTTGATTTATATATATGGAATATAAAACATAGTATTAATCATATAACATCCACAATATAACATCCATAACAAAATTGCATAGCTGAGATACCTATCTAAATGTTGATGTTTGGAAACAAATGAAACAACCACGTTCCACCCAACCGTAGAAAAAAAATAGCCATGATCACCCCCTAGCTTGACCATGACTCCATAAGGGAAAATTGAGTCCCACTCTTTAGCCACTATGACTTTCAACAGTTCAAAAAATGATTTTCCTCACACCATATGTGCTCATAACAAAAAAATAGTTCCCAATACCAACATAATAAGAAATGTCATGTCTCCCACATATGTTCCACTTCTCTTGTTCCTAGGACTTTTCATTCCATCCCTCCTTGCGGAAATTCACAACTTTACAAATCCCTGATTTTTAGGGGCTTCTAGCGTCAAAACTCAACTTCTACTACTTGTAAAATTCATCTATGAGTTAACTCAAACATGTTCTCCACTCATGGAGTCATAGTCAACTATTTTTAACCTAGTTGTTCCATTTGTCTTCCAACATTTAATTTATTAAAAAGGTTTTTTTCATACATATGTCCATCAAAAGAGGACACTTGGTCAAGTCAAACCTTTTCCCAACATTCATAAAATAATAATTATATAATCCAAAATTATAAATTTGGATTTTCCATAAATGGTAATTTATTTCCAAAGCCGAATTTCCATAAATGTAAATTTATTTTATAATTTCAATTTGGAATTTATTTTCTAATAATTTGAGGATATAAAATCCTCTCCCCCTTAAGTACAACACTTTCCTCAGTGGTTAATCATCAGTCAGAAAAAAATTGGATAATATTTCAGCATATCTTCTTCTATTTCCCAAGTGGCCTTCTCAGGACTAAAGTGACTCCATTGCACTTTTACCCAGGCGATGGCTCTATTCCGAAGTACTGGTTCTTTCCTGTCCAGAATGCATAAAGGTTTTGATTGGAAATCTCCTTATGGTTCCACATGCACCATGTTCCAATCAATGATGTGAGTAGGATCATGAATATATCTTTTCAATAATGAAACATGAAAAACATTATGAACTTTTAAATTTGCAGGAAGTGCCATTTGATATGCCATTGGTCTAATACGAGTTAAGATCTTGAAAGGACGAAAAAACCTTGGTGATAAATTGGAAAAATTTCCTAACTTTAGGGAACTTCTCCTTGATTTTACTTTTAGAGATACATGTTCCCCAATCTTGAATTCTTGATGTCTCCTTTTTAGATATACATAGAGTTTTTTTCAATCTTGTGCTTGTTTC
Organism: Picea mariana; assembly: GCA_032191745.1. Classification (NCBI taxonomy): domain Eukaryota; kingdom Viridiplantae; phylum Streptophyta; class Pinopsida; order Pinales; family Pinaceae; genus Picea; species Picea mariana. The sequence goes on from JASDQU010588433.1 coordinate 20,811, forward strand.
AAGTTCCGTTGTACCAATTTTACCATTCCTTCGATTTCTTGGAGAATTTTTGGTCCCACCATAATTATATCAACTAGATTATCCCAATTGATTGGGGTTATGCATTTCCTTCCATATAATACTTTGAGGGGACTCATCTTAGTTGATTCCTGATAACCATTATTATAAGCAAACTCAACTAAGTGAAGATACTCTTCCCACTTGGTTGGTCTTGTTCTTACATACATTCGCAACATGTCTTCAATAATTTGGTTTGTTCGTTCTATTTTTCCATCTGTTTGTGGATGGTAACTTGTGTTGAAATTCAAATTAGTACCCAAACCTACAAACAATTCTTTCCAAAAATTGGATATAAATTTGACATCTCTATTTGAAATCACCATCTTAGGAATTCCATGCAACCTAAAAATTTCTTTCATAAAAATTTCAGCGATATAAATCACTTTGTAAGTATATTTCACAGGTATAAGATGTGCATATTTACTTAATTTATCAATCAATACCATAATTGAGTCATTTTGTCTTTGAGTCTTAGGAAAAACTATGATGAAGTCGATCGAAATAATTTCCCATTTCCATTTGGTTATAAGAAGAGGTTGTAATAGATCTATCATATGTTGATGATTAGCCTTTACCTATTGACAATCTAAAAATTTATACAAATATTCAATTGTTTCATTTTTCATGTTAGGCCAATAGAACTATTTCCTTAATGTTGTTATCGTTTTCTAGTATCGTGGATGACAAGAATACGACTTTTTGTGCATCTCATCAAGAATTTTCGTCTTTAAATCAATAGAGTTAGGTACATATAATATGTCCTTGAACCTTAACAACCCATTTTTATCTATACTCAGATCTGTTTTGTTCATATTTTCTGCATTTCCTTGCAATTATGTTGTTGTTTTGATGTAATTTTCATCATTACTTCTTGCATATTTTATTCTATGTTCAATATCATTTTCTTCCTTGTTGATAATTATTTCATAAATCACACTAGTCCTCTGACTTAGTGAGTATGCAACTTTGTTTTCTTTACCCCTGATGTGTCGTTATTCAAAATCAAACTCACTTAAAAAATCCAACCATATCGCTTGTATTGCATTGAGATCTGGTTGACTGAACAAATGCTTTACACCATTGTGGTCAGTTAGTAATAGAATTTTTCTTTCCATTAAATAATGCCACCAAATTTTTAATGCATGACTCACATATGCTAATTCTAAATCGTGAGTTACATAGTCTCGTTCATGTTCTTTCAATTTACGTGATTCATAACAAATGACATGTCCATCTTGTGTTACCAAACCTCCTAATCCCTCTTTAATCGCATTTATGGAAACTATAAAGTCTTTATCTGGATCTGCTACTTTTAGGATAGGTGTTGTAGTTAATAGTCTTTTTAGCTTATCAAAACTGTCTTGACATTTTTCCGACCAATTAAATTTTATTCCCTTTTTATATAGTGATGTAATCGGATACGCAATTCTGTAAAATACTTCAATAAACCTCTGGTAATAACCTGTAATCCCCATAAATGACCTTATTTCTACTACATATTTAAGAATAGGTCATTCCATAATGGCTCTAATATTTTTCAAGCCCACTGTAATACCATCTTCCGATATTATGTTCCCTAAATACTACATCCTCCTTTGGTATAATTCACACTTATCAAAATTAGCATATAACTTATGTTCTCTTAAAGTGTGTAGAACTATTTTCAGATGTTCTTTGTGTTCTTGTTCAATGTTTGAATAAACTAAAATATCATCGATAAAAACCAATACAAATTTATCCAGATACTAGCTAAATACACTATTCATAAATCACATAAAGGTTGTTGGTGCATTAGTAATTCCAAACGGGATCACTACAAATTCATAGTGTCCATAATGTGTTTTTTTTATGTCTTCATCCCTTATCTTGACTTGGTGATAACCTGACCTCAAATATAGCTTAGAGAATATTTTTTCTCCTCCAAACTGGTCAAAGAGATCATTAATTCTAGGTAAAGGATACTTATTCTTAATCATCATTTTATTCAGTTGACGATAATCAATACACAGTCTCAAAGTTCCATCTTTCTTTTTAACAAAAAAAATGGTGCTCCCTAGGGTGAAACATTTGGTCTGATATACTCTTTATCTAACAATTCTTGTAACTAAATTTCCAGTTCTGTTAATTCGGGTACACTCATTCTATAAGATGCCTTGTACACTGGGGAATATCTAGGTAGTAGATCGATAGAGAAATCTATATCTCTCCTTGGAGGTATTTCTAGTATTTCTTCTACGAATACATCTATGAACCCGTGTAGGACTGCAAAGCCTTCTAAACTTGGTTTTTTTTCTTCCTCTAAGAGATTAGTTACTTCAACATCATATACTTGGAAATCCTTACTAATACATTTCTTAAATTGCATTGTTGATATTTTCATAACAAAAATGGGTTTTTTTATTCCCTACGTTGTTCTGGCTATATTATTTTCATCCTTGTATACAAATGATTTTTCATAACAATATAATATCACTTTATGTTTTTTTAACTAGTCTTTCCCGATAATTATATCATAAGACCCTAAAGGAAACACATTCAGATTTAAATTTGTACCCTCACCATTTATACTAAGTTCAAGGTCAGAAATAAATTTGGTTACCTTTCTTTTGGTCCCCGTTGCTAACTGTACTAACCAAGATTTAACATGTTTTACCTTCTTTAAATTATTCGATTCTACTAAAGCTGGAGTAATATAACTCAGACTAGCTCCTGGGTCAATTAGTATAGAAACATTGTTGAAATGAATTTTACCTTCAACTTCCATAATAATGGATTGATGATCTACATGTCTACAATTCATAGTTGCATTGATCTTATGCACATTTTTACCAATGTCTCCAACTATTGAATCCTATTGAATATTGTGGAATGAAGTCCTTATTGATGGGTTTAAGAATGGAAAATTCCTCTGCATGTGGGGTTCTCCACACTCCTAACATTTCAATGGTTCTCTAGAGCTATCCCCTACCTTCTTGAATCCCAAATTAACTGGTTTATTTTTCCCTTCAGTATTATGTGTATTAGGCTGGAAGTCCTTCCTTTGAAATTATTTCTCCATGTTATGGAAAGGGGTTGGTTGAAACATTTCTTACATTGATTCATTTTCTCTTGTTTCTTATCTTTTTGTACCTTGGGAATTTCATATATCTATTTGTACTGTTCATAGCACATTCGATCATTTTGAAACACTTCATTTAAAGACTTATAATTATCAAATTCAATTATGTCTTTGTATGATTGTGGTAGACATCTTAAAAACCTTTGTATTTTTACCTTATCTTCTTTGATATAAGGCACAAACCTCAATAGATATAGGAATTTATTAATCAGATCATCCATAGCCATTTTTCCTAGTCGTTGTTTGTAGAATTACTTAGTCTTTCTTTCGTAATATATTTATGATAAGTACTTATTATTGAAATACTTTTTGAATTATGACTATTCTATTCTTTTTTCCTTCAATCCTTTCGCTAGCTTTAGGTATTGCGACCAAATACTAGCTTTTCCTTTTAGGTTATAGATGGCCATTCTAACCTTCATATTACTAGAGCAATTATAAATATGAAAGTATTTCTTAATGTATAACAATGATGCTTCATCTTCCTCATCATTCTTTTATTCTCCATCGAAGGTGGAGGGTTTTATCCTTTTTAACTCACCTTCCAGGTGGTCCACTTGTTTTATTTTACTTCCACTAGATGCCTTGTTCTCCATCATGCCTGTATCCTCAGAAGAGTTGTCTTCTTTTTCTATTTCGTGACTAGAGTTCCTTGAGGAGTTTTTGCGGATCTCTTCTTCCCTCTCATTAAATTTTGGAATCTTTTTTGTTACTATACTACGTAACAACTTTTCATTTATTTCCAGTTGGTCTTCTTGATCTTTCATCAACTTTTCATTATCACCTTTAAACACTTGTAATTCTAGAATAAGGTTCCTCATAGTTTCCAATATTTGGGTGGTTGAACTTCCCTCATTGTGATGTTTTGGGTTTATAGGAATCTCTTGATTTTGGTTCCCCTCAGGTATGTCTCCTTCTTCATTATGCGTTGACATTTTCAGAAGAGACAAGTTTTATGTTTGTAACAATAAATATTGTTTGTTAGATATTTCCTTCATGAAAATAATTTTTTGGTGTTTCCCTGAGGTCCAAGTGTTGTAACCAACAACTTTGATACCATATGTAACGTACCCCAAATTTCACTAAAATACAAATTTTTGACCAGGAAACTAAAGTCTAACAAACTATTCATGACACATGAAAAGATCCACTTATACATCTTATTCATTGTTTGTGCGCATACAAGTTCTTACTCTGTTGAACTATCCATCCTAAAAGTATTAGGATATTTAAAGTCCAAAAAAAATCTTGTCGTTATTATCCATTAAATTAGAACATAGTGTTTTTCATTAGATTAGTTCATAACCTAATTTACTATGAAAAAACCATGCTATTGTAATTAGAGTCATATTGTAATATCCCCAAGTAGAACATCATATGTAATTATGAATTGTAAACATGTTTGATAGGATGGTGAGCCAAGTTATAATAACTCAGGAGGCTTATGTGATGATTAGGCCAGAAAGCCCAGATGCAATGGCCAGTGAGCCTATTATTGTATATGTGTAAATACTAATATATTTAATATAAATACATCATTGCATGTAGACCGATCACGATAAAAGAGAATGGGGGACTAAGCTCCACTAGGTAGGGAAAGGGATGGGATTGAGAGGCTAGGAAAGAGGGACTAAGATATAGGTCTTAGCCCAAGGGAATATTATAATATATTCCTGAAAATGAAAATACTAAAGTGGGGAAAATAAACCCAGTTATCCTAAGTTCCTCAGAAAGGGAATGAGTGCTAAATGGAGTGCATGCAACTCTAGCAACACAGGTGTCGACCTGGGCACATGTAGTTAAATATGGAAAGACATCTCATTGGGGGGGTTCAATCCCCATTCTCCCATCCTTCACCTAAATTGTTTGGCCTCCATTGTCGACCCCTGCATCTTTCACGCACCTCTGAAACTAGTAATCGTGAAGCTGAGCTATGTTTTCCTATCAAGCACAGTGTATTTGTACTTGCAAAAGCCATGTTGTGCCTTATCGAATTGTGGTTGCTTCCATCCCCTGAGATATAGTGAGCCTTGATATTGTCCTCACTTGCTGAAATTGATTTGAAGTTGGTTGAAGAAGTAGGTTGTCGGGCTCGTGGTTGAAAAGGAAACTAGTCAGTCCTGTGAGTAGCTCTCTCCAGGTGATAGAGTTTGTTGGGAAGTGATTTTCTCCTAGAGAGATTCCAACACCAGCTACAAATATTTTATAGTTCTTGATCCAACTTATTGTCGAGACCCTAAAAGGGAAGTGGAGCAGTCGAAGGACTCTGGAAAAGTGAAGGTGCATTTTATCGGGGTGGAACAAGCATGTGGGGAATGAGAGTCCATGAGTAGTGGGAATAAGTAGGATCTTGGAGATAATCCTTCCAGTTGTACTTTGCAGTTCCCATAGCCTCAACCTATCCTAGGAATCCCCTTTACCCAGGTGGAGTTTATTCCTAGCTCGGGGGTGACCCACTGTTGAGAGTGATGAGCAACGTGGTCTATGGTTGGGAGGTTCATGGAAGCTCTGGATGTAGTTGATGGTCTTCTATTAAAAGATAAGTACCACTTTTATGTTCATTTACATGTTGTGTATATGTACATGTGTTATAATTGATGATTAATGCATGTATATGTTGTATGTGTATGTTTATTGTTATTTCCGCATTAATCTATGTATGAACAAAATATGTTGTATGTTTATGTTTATATTTATATGCATATGATAATTGTTGTTTCTATGAGTAGCATGGCCCGACCATTAGTGGTCGGGGACATTACAAAATGGTATCAAATAAGAAAGACGTTCCTCTGTGGAATTGTCCGACGTGTTGGGTGGATGGGGACATTACAAAATGGTATCAGAGCCATGGTTTCAACACTGAGCCTAGATGGGCCAAGAAAGTGGAAGTTGAAGAGAAGGTTTTAGAAGGAAATTGTTGTTGAAATGGAAAAAATTGAAGTTCAGAGCCTAGTTTTCAACACTCAGCCTGAATTAGGTCATATAAGTAGTTATGGAATCAAAATAGAAGAGAAAATTGTTGTTGAAAATGAAAAAATATGAATTTCAGATAATTCCAAAGTGACAAGACAACACCTTGGTTGTGTTTGGAAGTTAAGGAGGTATAGCGGTTCAAGTAAAATTGTAGATAAAAGAGACTGCAGTAACTGTGGGTTTGGAACCGTAAGGTTTGAAGTTGGGTCGTGGGATATTTTTGGGAGAAGGAGGATTCTTAAAAACCATCATATATGGAGAAGGGTGCATGAGGATTAAACACTAAGTAATTTTGACTTCGCAAATTCGGCGAAGTTTATGTGTGATAGAGAAGAAAGGGTCGAAGCCCGAAGTTATGAAGTCTCGATGAGTATCTACATTATATATCTATGGGGGGGGAGTGTTTACCATTGGATTTGACCAAGGACAGATCATAAACATAGGGTTAATCTAAGAGTGGAAGGTAAGAAATTTCATGAGTTCGAAGTTCAGGAGAATCGAGGTATGCTAAGGTGAAATCTCTTGAAGCCCTAAGTCTCGAAGTGACATGAACTACTGACGTGACTAGGGATGACGTGGACAATGATTTAAGAACCTTTGTAATATATAAATGTAGTTAGAATGTGACAAATTTCACCCACCTGATTAGGTCACGTGTCAACTTCGTGTGTCAGCCATGTGGTGCCCCATGTGGTGGCAAAAGGTAGTTAAACTTGGCAAAAAAGTTAGCTGGATTGGGGCTACATTAACTTTGATAATGTTCTATCAATATTGATGGTTGGGAGGAATTGTGGAGATCGAAGTGATGTGACCGATAATTCTACAAGGTGGTCCTGCAATCCAAACCACAATTTCCCAAAATGGGTATGTGTCAATGTGGGCACAACTGCAGAATGATCGGCGGGTTACTCCAAAACTACCAACCCATGTCCCCACAATTTGAAAAGTACTAAAGTTTATGTGACATTTTTAGTATTTATTAGTTCAAGAATGAAGACTATGGGCCCTAGTGGATGTGTGGCACATGATCCCAAGGTCCTGAGACTTGGTACTCTAGAGGAATTGTGTTGCAATTGTGTTGAGTCGAGAACTCCCAGAGGCTAGAGTTAATCTCGATCATTGATCGGGAGAAGGTACATGGAAACTGATACCATGGTATGGAGACTGGGAACTACAGAAATCTAGAGAGTATAGACAACCCAGAACTTATGAATCCTAGAGTTCCATAATAAATCCCAACCATCGGTTGTTGAGGAAGTCATGGACCATTGCTCCACCCCACTTAACGAAGTTCATCAATTCCGTGTTCAAGAGAAATAAGGCACATAGTAGAAAGAGCCTCTGAAACCAAAGTTCTGGAGCCCCGAAGCTCTCAAGGCTCTGAATAAGAACCTATTTAATATCACAGGGTCACATGCACTTGAGGGATGAAGAAAAAGGGCTAGTGCCCAAAAACTATGTTAAATAAGGGAAAAGGGGTTAGGAATGAAGCCCATTTGTTTTGTTTGGTTCAACCCTGCATCAAAAGAGGTATTGAAGACCTAGAATCTCTTTGATAGGCTCCAAAAAAAATCTAAGAGCCATTCTCTCATATAAAAGAGATCAACTACACAAGGAATGCATTAGATAAAAAGCACAAATTTTAAAGGATCATAACATTCTACTCAAATCTCAAAATTGAGAAAGGAAGCAGTGATTGGAAAGATCTCAGAAAGAGGATTATGATTATTCATCCATATTTGAGTATTCAATAGCTTAGATCATAGGAATTCAGAGAAGATATTTTTTGTGACCATAAAATGAAAAGTTGTTCATATAATACCAAAATGGTATATCATAGTTATAGCTAACAAAAGTTGTTGTACGTCTGTTTTTAGATGTAATGGTTACATTTAAAACAAAAAAACAATGATAGAGATGTCTAGAGATCGAAGAAAGAAGGAGAGAGACGATTCTTCATTTGCATTGAAATCTTTAAGAATTCATTGGATTAGATGTTGGGTTCAATAAGCAACATTGAAGCCTCGAATGAAATTCTTGTTTGGGGAAGATAGTCTAGGTGACAATATTTGCACATCAAATGTGAATGCTAGGTGGAGAAATCCATCTGTGATACATGGTAATGCATGAACCATAAGTTCATATGGAGATGCAAAGCATGTGAATAAGGAATTTTTTTATGGAATATGAAAGAGTTTGGAGACAATATGTGACATATCCAAAGATCAGTCCTACAGATTAGAGGTAGCACCTCCATTATTGATAACATAGTGCGTAGTGGAAGCATGGCATGAAGGTCATCAAATATGGCATGACATAAGTTGATTTTTCCATTCAGGATGAAAAATCAGATGGGTCAAGTCAAGAGAAAATAATAATTCATCAGGATCATACCAATGTTGATATCATCAGTCATGGAAAGGCTAAACCAAATTTATTCAAGAAAGAAGTTGGTGCTAACTATCCAAGGTTACTCATAGAACATGACTGGAAATATAATTGGGTCATGAAGGAATTGGATCAGAGGGATCCAAGTAATAGGGGAATGCTAAAAATTAATCTCAACACAATATGTTGTGGCAAGTATGCAAAGTAGACAAGGAAAAACTTCTGGATGGAGTCAAGTCCATGAACATCCTAAGATAATGGAAGAAGAAACCATGATATAGATATCAAGCTAATAGAAATGCATGTCAACACTCTAGGAAGGAAAGATAGAATATTAGAGGATTGTTGATGCACTCCAAAGGTGTGAAGGTATTTTCATAAGAGCATGAAGATATCGAGTCAAGAATAATTTAAAAGTGAAGTGACTTCTAAAGATAAATCAATAAGGAACCGGGAAGAAGAAAATGGTTCTAAGCATGGTTTTGAATGAAGAGGAGATGGCTCCTAACAATAAGTCATCTTAAGTGACATAGATCCATGAGTGAAAACCCAAAAGGTTGGAGATATCACTTGAAGCTATGATGGTAAGGTGAGAGAAGTAGTTTCAGTTAATTCTATGCAGGTAGCAAAGGAGGCATATGTGCATCTTTAAAATATGATAGAGATTACCTAGGCAAGTCAAGTTTGAGAATAGTTGGAAAAGGGAAGAGAAGAGTATAAGAAAACCTCAAGTACTAAAGTATTCTGTTAGGAAAGGGCTAAAGAAGCTCAGTCCTTAAGAGTAACTGGATGTTGAAGAATCCAAAGTCTATAAAATAGTTCGGGTTAGAATTTAATTCATCCAAGTATGATTTGGGATAGTTGGATCCGGGAAATTAATGAAAGGTGAAGGTTAATATAAGATTATTTTGGGACTATAAATGGAAAATCAACCAAGAGTGGTTTGGCTAGTAAGTGCCCAGGTAAGAGCTAATCATTTACAGTGATTACAATGAGAGCAAAAGAAGATTTCAAAATCTAGGATGAAGTGAAAACTGTAAGAACAATAAGAAATATGACAGAGGGAGACAAAAGTTGCTAAAATTGTGGTAGCAATAGTTGAATTAGTGTTGGTTGAACAACCATAAGCATAAAAAGAATTATTTCATGTTGCAAGTGTTTTTGATGATGTTGCTACATATGGAAGGAAGCAACAAAAATTTCAAGGTTGGTTATAGGTTTGATAAAAGAAGCATGAAATCTTTTACTTCCATCAACCATACAAGTAACACCAAATTTATTAATGGTAGTCATGCAGGTATGAGTTTTTATTACTCTTATTGCATAATTGACGAAGGGAATTTAGGTATGAATTTCCTTAGCCAAAGATATTTTATGAAATCACATGATTATATTATTTGAATTCATACCACTGGATGTGGTAAAGGCTGGAGGCCTGTATTAATTCAAAGATTTTTAGCTTCTGAATTCACACATTGACATAGTAGAATTTCATGTTAATTTGGTTATGGGGTAGTAACCAAAGAAATAAAAGATAAGAACTTGTAATAAGAATGAATTCCAATAATCTAGTCATGTGTGAGACCAGGACATAGTTGGATATGGTAAGGTATGGATATGGAAATGTTATGAGCCACACAGGTACTAAAATATTCTTACCTTTAAATGAAACTTGGACTGCAACCTTTTTTCTAACACTAATTAACACCACAAAATTATATTGTTGGTGTAGTGTTTGGGTCGAAAAGGAAGGAATCCAATTAATTGGGAAGACAATAGGAAGTGTGTGGGGAATGTGTCAACAAATTGACCAGAATTCTAACTTATGGATGGTGAGATACATGATTGAGATAAATAACATTATGTAATTCAATGGAAGGTGCATATATGCATTGATAATTTCACTCATGCATGGTAAGTGATATAATTGTATACTTAAATGCATTTGTGGAATGCGTTTTGTAAATACATGTATATATATTATGGCATGGGAATAATTGTTAATAACAACTGAAATGTTGTTAACCCATGAAGTTGAGGACATTTCATGAGTTTAAATAAATTGCAATAGGGAAGTTTCAAGTAAAGTAGTCACAAAAGCATTGACTACAA
>JASDQU010588433.1:48561-60177 GCA_032191745.1 Picea mariana
GCCGATCGTACGACCAAAACGCCAAATCAGCATGACACGTGTCGCGTCCTGGTGACGCCACGTGTCCTGTACAGAAGCCGCCACGTTTCGTGTACAGCCTGCCACGTGTCACGTCCCGATTGGTCCACGTCATCTGTACGGCCTGCCACGTGTCGCGTCCCGGTTGGTCCACGTCATCTGTACGGCCTGCCACGTGTCGCGTCCCGATTGGTCCACGTCAATTCTACGGCCTGCCACGTGTCACTGTACGGATGTGCCACGTGTCAATGTACGGACATGCCACATCAGCTGTACGGACTGACACGTGTCTGTACGGACTATACGGACAGGTACAGTCAGCTCCCAAAATTTGCCTGTTTGGCTTTTCGGACATAAGGCGATATCTTCCTCATACGGACTCCGTTTGCGATAAAAATTATACCACTGGATTCAGGAAGACGAGACGGACGCAATGGCACAGGTTTCGTCGNAAGACGAGACAGACGCAATGGCACAGGTTTCGTCGCTTTCCGAGAACTTTCATTTTTAAGCATTTTTAAGCCCTATTTGGCTTCTGGATCTGTTTTCAGATCAATGCTCTTCAATTTTGAGAAGATAATATATAAGTATAAGTCAGGAAATAAATATCTACAATCATAGTAAATATTTCTAATTCTGAAGCATACATACCTGAATGGGTACTTTGCTCTACAATATCACTGGACATGTGGACCCTTGTATGAGGCGATGTTTGTTGAATACTGCTTGATTCACTACTGCGGTAGCACTGTTTCTTGAAAACAAACATAAATACTTAGTTAAAGGTGATATAATAAAATATGAATAGACTTTACAAGCATGCTACTGTGGTTTCCTCATTCATTTGATTTACCTATGTGGCTGGGGAGATAGGATTCTGGCCCAATCTTTTTCTATATTCAATAACACTTTTAAAACCATGCTTGTAGCCAAGCTCCAGGCCCTCCTCCGTGGCAACAATGTCAAACATATTTAACTGCAATGCATAACACCATTAAAAATACCTATAACAAAAACATATATTTGTTCGCTACTGTTAAATAAATATTAACCATAGTTAATCATTTAAATATTACTATTCAGGCTTTGAGTTTTCCGTAGCCACCCTGGCCTAGTTTATGTTCGTCATGTTTTTCCACTCTGGCCTTTGTTTCTTTGGATGTGTCTGGTAGCCTACATATGGAATTTTTGAAAAACATTAGATATCATAATTGTTACTTAAAACATGAAAGAAAAACATAAATGCTCATGTTTCACTGACAATATGACGTGTTGTACCTTGATTGACCAGCTCGTGGTTATCGTCCTTGTTTTTTAAACAATTTCTCCTTTTCATCCTCTATTAGAGCCTTCCACTCTTTCTCGGGAACCATGGGAGGGTGCTTGTACTTGAGGTATATTTTCAATTTATCCCTATATTGGGCCTTGGTGTATTTTAAATTCTCGTCGGCCAACTTTGTAACCACTTTCTTGTTGCATATAGTTTCATAAGTTGCATATAGGAACACTATGCGAATAATTGTCTCTGTCCCTTGAAACAAAAATTGAATTCCTTTGAGAAAGTAGAGAACCCATATGTTGGGGTCTTCCATGTCTTGAAAAATTTCGAGGAGGGAGGATCCATGGAAAGACAAGAGAAATATGTGACAAGACTTGTCTATGTGCAGGCCAAACTCAATTGGAAGTCAATGGTTGTGATGGTGGATATTGGGACCAATCATCACTTCATAAAGGAGGATACTATGCAAATACTTAGGTTGCAACTCGAGCCAATGTAGAAAACCTTCAAAGATGTCAACGCAATCATAGAGAGCATTGTTGGTGTAACCAATGACGTCTCATTGAAACTCGGAGATTGGAGCATATTTACGAGTTTCATGATTTTTCCCATGGACAATTTTTAGGTTGTGTTGGGGCAGGAGTTCATGAGAAGGGAAAAGGAAATACCTATTCTGAACATGGACCATTTAGCCATGTTATTAGTCTAGAATCTGTGTTTGGTTCCTACCATGAGGAAGGAGGCACATCGATGTCTTCTTTATAGTTGATTGTTGAGAAAAATCAAAGCAGACAACCTTGTGGGGATGAACATGGAAGATGTGGGGTGATGGTTGGATGACCTAATGAAGTAAATGAATAAATTTTAGTGTTGATGAAAGGAAGTATTGTAAATGTTGAAGACATGGTGGGATATTTCAATAAGGTAGTGGATGGATTCGCAGATGTTTGTTTGAACAAGTTTAAATTCATGCAACAAGGATCAAAAGATGTCACATAACACAAAAGTGTGGTTACTCTCCATTGATCGTGTCAGGACATATTAGAGATGGGAGATATGGAACTAACAACCATCTTCCTTCACCTTCACACTAGATTGCAACACATTATCTCATGTCATGATGTGGGAAGTGAATCCTTTGGGTGCCTTGAGGAAGGTGCCTTAGTAAAGTGGAAGGCTACTGAGAATGTATTTGGGTGACTTGAAATATTGTCAACAGAGTGTGGAATTTGTCATGAAAGAAAGGAAGAGTTGTGGGATTGATGAGATTGTAGAAATAAAGGGGTCTTTGAGAATGAATATGTGAGTTCTTGTGGCTGAAGAACAATGTTTGGACTAGCTACCCAACTAGCCAAAGTCATGAGGCAATTCAACACAAAAAATCATGAAGGGACAAGTAAAATTATGGATGCAACATAGGTCAACAAGATGTGACACTTCATGGATCTTCCTAGGGGAAGGTTGTTTTGGAAGCCATTGTAGGAGACAATAGTTTCTAGGTTGGAGATGAGATTTGAAAGTATATTTAGATGCACCATGGAGATCTTGTTCAATGTATGTTTCCAAGGATGAAAATAGATTGGAGTGGGGGAGGTTGTAAATCTACGAAACCCACCAAGAATAGGTTCTCCTTGGGAAGACTTGGGGGTGATTTGGTCGATGAACACAAGGAGGGATATGAAAGGTTGGGTGCATGATAGTCTTATAGTTGTGGGAAGGAGAGCCTTCGATGCACACCTAGAGCATGCAGACCCAATGGAAATGCACCTCACACACCTTGCAATGAATGAAAAAGACTTGTGTTACATGAGAACATGGGTGGAGTGGCTTGGGCACAACTACAAAAGGAGTGGACCCATCCTCACTTGGTGACATGGGTGAATTAAGGGGATCCTCTCAACCTCCCTCTACACCAACAATGAGTTAGATTCATATGACATAATGGGAGAAAACAAAAGGAACACATCAATTAGAGAATGAACACACATATAAAGGACCGAGTAGCAAAGGAAGTGGAACACAAGGATCATGAAGAAGATATCAAGGAGCATGAGTTGGTCAATAGAAAAGTGAATCAAATAAACAAGGGAGATTTCAATGAAAAAAATAGTAAGTCAGAGGAGGGAGAACCATGGGGTAACCAAAGTCTTGTAGTGACTTGGGAAAGTGACTCTTGAGAAGAGGAGAAATGGAACAAGTTTTTGGTTGGCACATTTTGGGTGGACTGTAGGATTGTGAAGAGTGTTACGATGGTGAAATCCGTTGGGGTGGATTTGTGCAACCGAGAAGAGTGTGAAAATTGGATCATCTTGGTGGATTTCTTAATTTATTCAAGACCGAGGCTAGACCAACCCCTAATATGTTGTTGCAACAACTTACTAAGATAGGAAGGAAGGAGAATGAAACTGTCATAGAGTTTAACACTAGATTTGAGAAGTTGCTTCAACGAATTCCTAACAATATTTTCTCCGAAAGAGATCATCTTATTTTCCTTGGTACCAAGGCCTTCCCAGGACATTGGTATTCTTTAAATAATAATAATGGCTATTTGGACACCATATGGGCACCATTCACAGGTTTTATGCATCATAGTTGGCTCTGAAGGCCTCTAAGAAGGAACTTAGAGCCATTAGGAGGATATAGTTCCATTCATAAGTTTCATTAGGAGGATATAGGCCACACATTCATAAGTCACATATAGTTGCATATAGTTGCATAAGTCACATATACTAGTTGCATAGTTGCATAAGTTGCATATTAGATGCATAGTTGCATAAGTTGCATTGTTGCATAAAGTTTCATGTTGCATAAAGTTGCATAAAGTTGCATAAGTTGCATTGTTTCATAAAGTTTCATGTTTCATAATGTTGCGTAAAGTTTCATAAATTTGCGTAAAGTTGCATAAGTTGCATTTTTGCATAAAGTTGCATGTTTCATAAAGTTTCATAAAGTTGCATAAAGTTGCATAAGTTTCATTAACGTTGCATAAAGTTGCATGTTTCACAAAGGTGCCTAAAGTTGCATAAGTTCCATAAAGTTGCCCTAAATAAATCTTCTTGATCTTAATTTATTCAAGACCGAGGTTGGACCAACCCCTAATATGTTGTTGCAACAACTTACTGAGATGGGAAGGAATGAGAATGAAACTATGAGAGAGTTTAACACTATATTTGAGAAGTTGCTTCAACTAATTCCTAGCAATATTTTCCCCAAAAGATATCATCTTATTTTTCTTTATACCAAGACCTTCCCAGGACATTGGTATGCTTTAAATAATAATAATGGCTATTTAGACACCATATGGGCACCATTCACATGTTTTATGCATCATAGTTGGCTCTCAAGGCCTCTAGAAGGAACTTAGAGCCATTAGGAGGATATAGTTGCATTCATAAGTTGCATTAGGAGGATATAGGTCACACATTCATAAGTTGCATATAGTTTCATATAGTTGCATTAGTCACATATACTACTTGCATAGTTGCATATTAGAGTTATCTCTGCCAATCCAGTTAGAAAACCTATAAAGAGAATAGGATCCAAAGAAATATAATGGAGAATATAGTATTTGAAATATATTTGTATGTGTGTGTGTGTTCATGCACACCCGTCGCACTATGTTCTAGAGGCAATTCGAAGTAGTTTCCATAACGATGACCCAAGTTCAATTCAAGGTGAGCTCCCTCCACACCTAGATGCTTGTTGCCTCTTTGTTGTAGAAACATATAGCCACAATTATGTTAGCAACCTAACCACCCTTGATGTAGAGGGTGTTTTCTTATCATGAAAACCTCTCCTTGATAATAAATAACAATGGAGAACCCACATTGCTACCATGCAATATATTGGAAAACATAGAAGCCTTGAGCGTTATCTCAAGAATTTATGAGCCAAACATTAGATCTCTCCCCCAAAGTGAATTTGTAAATATCTACAAATGTGATCAAATTTAAAGCTTTCATATCATTATCTCTTACTTCTATCAAGACAATTGTCTTAGGAGAGTTTTTGTCAAGTGAAATATCGTAGCATAGTCCTCTAATGATTTGTCATTTCTAAGTCATTTGGAATAGTTAATCTCTTGAGTCTCCATATTTTCAATATTTAGTGTATTTATCTATAAAAAGATTCTTCATAGTTTCCCATGTCTAAATATTATGTATATCTAGACCTATGAACCATTTGAGGTATATTTCCTTCAAAGTAGAGGGTAAAATTCTCAGTTGGGCATAATTATTATATTCATAAGTGTTGCAAAGGGATTCAAATTCAAGGATAAAAGTGTCTAGGACCTCAATTATCATTCTATGAAATTGGGGAAGAGTTTTTATATTTATTTTTTCATTCTTACTTGTTTCCCTATCCCCAAATTATTCGACACTTTCTTCAAATATTTGTTTTGGACGATAGTCAATGGTTATTAACTTACACTACTCCCATGGGGATTTTTTGCTCTCATGGCACAATCAAGGGGATTGGTCATGTGTGAGTTGTAAACAATTATGGTTAGGGCTCTTCAATTTTGAAAATGATTATGATCCTAGTGCTAAGGGTATGATTGGAGCATTTTAAAAGGATGACTTAGCATTTCATCAAGCATTCTATCAAGCATTTCATCAAACATTCTATCAAGAATTTCTATCAAGCATTTGATCTAAAAATTAGCATGCACACTCAAGAGATAGGAGAAACAATTCAAACCATTTCCTCTGTCCATGTTCTCTTCTATGGTGAAAAACCGTGTGCCCTCCTCCTCTGCAAATCCGTGTGCCCTCCTCCTCTACAAATCTGTGTGCCCTCCTCCACAAATCCATCTTCCCTAGCATCCTCCTCTGTGCCCTCCTCCCATGAACCTCTCCCTCCTTCTCCTCCTTTTCCCCCTTCCACTCTGCGTGCACCCATTCCTTCCCTAGCCTCCTCCTGTGCGCTTCTCCCTGCTTCTCCTCCTTCTCTCGTCCTCCTCTCCATTATGTGCTCCAAATCTGTGGACTGTGGTGGTGAGTGTTCCAAATATGTGCGCGGGTGTATCTGATCCAAATCCGTGGACTATGGTGGTGAGTGTTCCAAATATGTGCGCGGGTGTATAGACGTGGCCACGATTTCATGAAATGTGTTTTGTTTTGTTTGAATTTTGTTTTATTTTCATTTTTTTTTAAGTTGTTTAATTTTTGTTTTTTTATATTATATATATTACATATATAATATATTATATATATAATATATATTATATATACTATATATAATATATAATATATATTATATATATAACATATTATATATATAACATATTATATATAGGCCTAGGTTTGTAGGTGATGCGATTATTGGGATACATGTTCATTGGATTAGTGGATAAGTGAAAGTAATGTTTATGAGGGAGTGGGATAGGTATTAGTGGGTTAATAAAGTTAGTATTAGTCTATATAGTAAATATAGTCAATATAGTTAAGAGAGATTAACCAGGGTCAATAATGGTCAACCATGGTAAACAATTATCCATATGGTCAATGAAGGTAGAGGGTTAATGAGTTAATGACATTATTGGACTAGTAGGTTTCTAGGTGATGGAGTTATCAAACTATGTGGTTAATGGATTAGTAGATAAAACATAGTGTAATGTTTTTGCTTGAGTATAAGGCTAGGGGTTGTTGGGTCAATGTGATTAATATGGTGAAAAATGACTTCCAATTATGGTGCACCATGGTCAATAGGGTTGATAGTGGTAAATGATGGTCAACCACAATAAATGGTGGTCCATATGGTAAATGAGGGTCAAGAGTTAATGGGTTAAAGGGGTTATTATCTTAGGAGGTTTGTGGTTCATGGGATTATATAAAAAGTTAATATTGTCAATAGAGGTTAACCATAGTCAACAATAGTGAATGGAAGTCGATAGTCATCCATATGGTCAATGATCATGGAGGGTTGATGGGTTAATGGGGTTATTATGTTAGTAGGTTTGTGGGTGATGTGAATATCGAGCTAACCAATCAATGGGTTCTTTTGGGTGAGAAAGCTAGGTGTTAGTTAGTAAATGTGGTTAATATGGTGAACCATGGCACATATGGTCTATAGTCGATATCATCATTAAAGGTTAATCATGTTCAATGATAGCTATAGTGATCCATATGGTCAATGAGGGTATAAGGTTTATGGGTTGATTGATTTATTAGGATAGGAAATTTGTGGGTGATGATATCATTGAGTAATGTGGTTAGTAATGAGTAGATAACTAGGCATGAAATTCATGGGAAAGGAGACTGGGGTTTGGTGGGTCAATGCAATTAATATGGTGAACTAGGATCAACTATGTTCCACCATGGTGAATTATATTGACAATCGTAAATGATGATAAACCATGATAAATGGTGGTTAATATGGTAAATGAGGGTCAAGGGTTGACGGGTGAAAGGGATTATTGCATGAGGAGGTTTGTAAGTAATGGGAGTATCATGACACACAATCATGGATTAATGGATAATTGGGTACAATGCTCATAGGTGAGTGACCTAGGTTTTGGTGGGTTAATGCAATTAATATAGTGAACCATGATCAACTATCATCCACCATGGTCAACAATTGCCAAAATTGGTCCATATGGTTAAGGAGGGTGTAGGTTTAATCATTTATCAAGATTATTGATTTAGTAGGTTTGTATGTGATGGAATTATCAAGATAATGGTTAAATTGATAGTAGATAAGTGGGCACAATTTTTGTGGGAAGAACACGATAGTTTTTGGTGATTCAATGTGGCTAATATGGAGAACCATGATCGATAATGTCTTATATAGTCAATATTATCAATAGTGGTACATTATGGTCAACAAATATCAATATTTTTTATATTTTCAAAGATATTGGAGGAGGATTAGAGCCTTCAGGGTCAAAATGTGTCAGGGGTGGTTGTGTAAGAGGGTTGGTGCAGTTTTGAAGGGTTAGCTTGTTTGGGGTCATAGTGTGCTAAGGGGTGATTATGTGAGTGGTCATAATAGTTAAGGGGTATACTAGTGTCTTATTTGTTAGGTATGATTATATTAAATATGATCATAAGTATTAGGAAGTCTAATGTGCACATGGTCATAATGGTTAATGATATTGATATGTTAATGGATTTATTTGTTCAGGGATTGTAGTGTGTCAAAGGATGCTTGTGTAAATGGTCGTAAGGGATAGTGGTTATAGTGGGTATGGTAATTTAAACCTTTTTTGAACCATGGCCTAAAAATCCAATACTATTGCAAACAAACCATTGAAATCAATCTTAAAACTAACACTCTTTTAAGGTTAGTTTATCACTCCAACTACCTTTTTTAGGGTTGAAATTTTGATATGTTGGTACAATTTTACCACCAATATCACTATATATTTTTTGAAATACATTTTAAATAACATTTTCCCAAACAAACTATAAATAATTTCATGACAATATCACCCCATAACTTAAAATTAAATAATATTTCCAAATATTTATTTATTTATTAATAAATAAATCAACACAAAGTGCATTGGATTTAATACAAATAATTCATAAGAAATATCATTGCATTATCCATATTTAAATCAAATAAACTAAGATATATTGTTACATTATTTATAGTCAAATCATATAAGCTAAGAAACATAAAAAGTATTCATAATTTCATGGATCAATTTAATCCTTTATACTCGATGCCTAATCTCTGTTATATTTACAGAGACCAGGTTACGTGAAGGCGCTTCCTTCAAACCATCATTGGTGGTGTGGAATTAGTTTCCCTAAGTACATCATTGGTATGATTAGGTGACATAAATCACCTAATCATAAGTGACCTAATTCTTTTATCGTTAAATATATAGAATTCAATGAGATGTAGAGTGTATTGGAATATAACAATTATATCAAGAAGAATTAGGTGACACTTCCACATTATTCCCTAGTGAAAGCCTCTTTTATGAGTTTGAAAGGCTTCATTGAAAATTTATACAAGGAAGGGTCGATCAACCCTTACATAGTAGGAAAAATAACAAAAAATATTAATTGGAAATATGAATTAATAAGTTGTGACCAACCCTTCCTTGTTCCTGACCTAGTGATATACCATTATATGAAACAAAGAGTTGCTTGAAATGGAACAATTATCATTAGATAAAGGTTGATTGGCACTTCCACATTATTCCCCTAGAACATACCTCTTCTATTAGTTTGAAAATGATTCATTGAAAATTTATACTAGGTCAAATAAGGGAAAAGGATTAATTACAAAAATCGAATGCAAAAGGGGAAATCAACCCTTCTTTATTATTCCCCTAAAGAAATGTCATTCTACGAGATGGATATTTGACTAGAATGAAACAATTATATATACAAGGGCCAACTGACCCTTCCACATTATGCTCCCAATGCAAATCTCTTCTTTTAGTTTGAAAAGGCTTCACTGATAAGTTATACAAGTGCCAGCTGACTCTTCTAGTTTAGGATATATAACAAAATTGATTAATTAAAAATCTAAATGCATAAGTGGTGGTCATTCCTTCCTTATTCTTCACCTAAAGAGGTACTATTCTAGGATACTAAGAGTTGACTGAAATGGAACAATTCTCTATAAAATGGGTTGTCTACCCTTCCACATTATTCCCCCAACATTATAAAATGGTTTGTTTGCAAAAGGAGTTCCTAACCCTTTTTTATTCCTCCCCTAAAGAAATACCAATCCAGGAAATGGACAGTTAACTAGAAGGGAACAATTATCTATAGAAGTATCGATCGACATTTCCACATTATTCCCCTAGTGCAAACCTCTTCCATGAGTTTCTAAAAGGATTCACTAAATGAAGGATCAACTGACCCTTTGAACCTTCTAAACTAGGTTAAATAATGACAAGGATGAATTAAAAATATGAATGCAAAAGGGGCAGTTGACCCTTACTTATTCTTCCCCTAAAGATAACCCCCCGTGAAACCTCTTCTATGATTTTGGAAATGTTATTGAAAAAATATAAATTAAACGATTGATCAACCCTTTTAGATTACGATAAACAATGAAAATGATTAATTAAAAAATTGAATGTATAAGGAGTGACAAGCCATTTTGTATTCACCTAAAGAGATATAATTCTAGGAGTAAATATATTGAGAAGGGTTGATTAACATTTCCACAATATTCCCCACAATGGAAATCAATTATATGAGATATAGTGAGTTAGTACTTGTATTTCTAAAAACATAAAATAACTAGATTAATTGATATAACAATTCATACAATTATGTCAAATATATTACCGCTAGTATTATTGATGCAAATAAATAGGTGTGCATGTCATAGCAAAGTCACTATGTGTTTGCATTTCCATCCCTTCTAATAGAAAAATGGGTGTTTTACATTGATGAATACGGTTTCCTCTCGATGGGATACACACATGAATACACTTATTTGACTTATAGGAGGTCATCAGCTCAAATTAAGAAAAAAAACATATTTTCACTTTTACAGATGGTGAAAACTTATAGATGTGAAGATCACAATTTCTTCATATCATATCTAATTCATGATTTTTTTGACTTACAAAAGCTTCATGGATCCACACTTGTTGGTAAATAACCACAAGATAATTGGTATCAAAGGATGCCACTACTTCAAATTCCAACTTCTTGACGACACACCAATCATGCAATATAAAGCCTCGATTGATAAGGGAGGGGAAAAACATTGGAATCCCATGATAACTTATTGGGAGAATATCTTAAAGGATTTGGTCATGCCTTTTATGATCAATGAGCACTCAAGCAATAATTTATAGCCATAATTTGTATCCATTCACAATGTGGGATATGATCAATGTGGGGTATTGATCATAATTTTTAGCCATTCCTTTTATGATGAATGAGCACTCAAGCAATAATTTTTAGCCATACACAATGTGGGATATGATCAATGTGGGATATTGATCATAATTTTTAGCCATTCCTTTTATGATCAATGACCACTCAAGCAATAATTTTTAGCCATCCACAGTGTGGGATATAAACAACAACATTGATATACAACCCAAACATGAAGTCATGAAACCTACTTGAGGGATAATGTCCACATTATAGGGGATCATTATGTTGGACCTATATATAAAAATTCCATAGTTGAATTTTCTAGTACAATTTCCTTGTAAAATTTGTATAAGATATTTGGAGAATGATAATGATGAATTGATAATGGACATAACTACATCGTTGGTATGATTAGACTCAGTCGTGCAGAGATCCTCTTGGTTTCTAGAATAGTTCATTCTCTACTAAATAGGGAACCCACGTGAAGGTGGAATCTCGAATTATGCCCCCCCCCCC